>PVJS01014008.1:0-41102 GCA_004027185.1 Glis glis
GGGGATTGAACACAGGGGCGTTCTACCTCCGCGCTACACCCCCGGGCCTATTTTTTATACTTTATTTTGAAACCAGGTCTCACGAAGTTGCAGAGGGCCTCACTAGGTAGAGAGAGAGACAGGGAGAGAGAGAGAGAGAGAGAGAGAGAGAGAGCTGAGGCTGGCTGTGAACCCGGATCCTCCAGTCTCTGCCTCCCAAAGTACTGGGATTACAAGCGTGCGCTACCACGCCTGGCTAAGATTATTTTAAACCACAATTTCATGAAGCTCCTTAATGGGATGTGTGTGTGTGTGTGTGTATGTATACACACATACACACACACACACATATGTATATGCAAATTGCTTATCATCAGAGGAAAAATATACTACTCATTAATTAATTTGGTATTGATACCTAGATTAATTTGAAAACATAATTAAATCAAAATGAAAACTACTTCTAATAGCTACCAATGTCAAGTTATACAAGATAAAGAGGTAATTAAAACTATCACATAAGTATATTATATACATAGGACATGCTATATTCTTAAAACTTTATGTAATTAGATAAAAGATAAATTTTGTATGTGGTAACCATAACATTACAAGAAAACAAAAAGAAATGGGCCTTGCTGTTAAAAGAAATGAAATTTAGATTCAAAAACATGTAATATTCTTTAGTTCTTCTGAAAGTGGTTTTCATTCTAACTGGAATTGGGATGTTTGTAATAAAAAGTCTCTTCATATGTGTTTAAGTGTGGCTCACCTTGGTTGTGTTGATGCATCAACCAATAACTCATCCTCCTAGCAGTTGGACATCTTTGAAATGGTGAAAAAATATACCAGATCATTTGTGCTATGGTCTAAAGACCATAACTTATTGAAATAAGTAAACTTATTTCAGCGATGTCAATGTAGAGATATAGATATTAAAATAATAAGATATTTTCTTAGGTTGTATTCCTGAAAAAGATCCTCATTCCTGGATTAACATTTGAAGTCAACATTCAAATTGAACATTTTTTTAAGCAGGAAAAATAATATATTCTCATTTTCCATGCTTATGGGGATATAGGCTATCAGCATTAAATTTATTTTTAAAGTGTTAATTTGTTTCTTTGGAAATTAGTCAATATTAAGTCTTTTCAATGAGAAAACAGTGAACATAACTTTCTACTTAGGTACATGACGTTCACCAATGGCAGCTAGTTCATATTTTGTAGACCTATTTAGTATGGCACTGATTTGGAGCTGGATTCACGTTGTATTACTTAATGCAAAATTGAAATTTAAACTTATTCTCAAGAGCTTTCAAAGTTAAGTTGACGCATAAAAGCAACAGTATTGATTTAAAAGCGCAATTACTGGTAGAGAATAACATACAATTAAATCCAGGTTTGCAGTTCTAAATTACAAATAACAGTGTATTCCTATTGTGGAATTAGAGAGGATATGGTTTTTATTGTACACAATAGTCCAAAATTCTCTTGATGAAATAATTTTCCAACAAAATAAACATTAACACAAAAGTATATACATATATTATGAGTGCTGGTTGAATATAAGAATAATAAGATAATGCAAAAGAACTATGCTGCAGCATGGTTCATAAATAAGATGTTTTGATTAATACAAAGAGGAGCCATACGCATGCTCTACAAGAATGTTAAAGCTGAAAAATTCCCCAAAGACCTTCCAGCCCAATCCCTTTTTTACTAATGAGGAAGCACAAATCCACAGGGTTATGTGACTTGTGTAAGTGACTTAATTGCAGACCTGGAAATCCTGCATATCAGTCTCCAGCTTTGCTGGCTCTCTGCGATTTGATAACCTCTCTCCTTTGGTTAATTCTTCTGTCCTTCTCCCCCGCCCACAAGGACTTCGTACAGTCTCAGTGATGGCCCACGGAAAATAGTATTTTGTGGATGCAAATGAATATAACAATTGTCTGGCCCATCAATTATCACCATAAGAACATACAGAAAGAGATATTCAGCAAGAAAAATATCTCCGTGATATTGCACATTCTGCATGTCCAAGAGGAAAATTTAAATGACTGATTTTCTTCATAATGCACTCATTTAAGAACAGCTTGCGAATAAACACAACTCAGGCGTTCATTACATTTTGGTGCAGAAAGTTTATCAATCTCAGTCAGTGTACTTCCTCAGGTAATCCGACCTCCTGAGATAGTTTAACTACCTTTTACACATAAGGTAATCCTTATTTATGTTAGATGATTTCAGAGAGTATTAAAGTCTAAGGCACAGTGATACAGTTCATCAACATTTCACCTGTGATCCCTGCTTAATGTGAGGCAAGAAATAAAATTTAAAACACTGCAAATATATAGAAGAGATTCTTTTATTAGCTTTATTCTTGAGTTGTTAGTCTTAATTATTGCCTATTTAAATTAGCTTAGCTGGGGAGAGAAGAGCAAATATTTAAGATGGCAGTTATCACCCTCGTGAATTAAAAGTAACAATATAATAAAATAATTATTTAGTATGCTGACTTTTCAAATTTCAAGCCATCTAAATCACTCGAATTAGCACTCAGTCATTTTAAAACATTAAATAATTTTATCCCTATGAGCATAGTATCAGATCTTTTATATTTAGGCTTGAAAACAATGATCACATTTTAGTTGATTTTTTATATTCCTAAATGAGATATATCATATGTATATACATGTATACATAATATTTTCTCAATGCTCAAAATATTGACATATTAGTGGTTTCTGCCTTTCATGCTGGTTTTGTGGATGGGGAGGAGTTGGTGGACACTCCATTTCAATCCAATTAACGGGGAAATAACCTCAGAAGAAAGAAGGCAATGCTTTTTGGACATTTGAATATTACATCTCCCAAAAACCCCCCAAAACTGAGTTCCCCTAGGGGGAAAGTCCTTATCTGTGGAAAGTTTTGAGCACGATGTCGCTGATTTGTGATCATGGCTTCTTGGAAAATAACTCATAGGCTAGGTGACCTTGAGGACTAGGTAGCCTTGAGGGCTAGGTGACCATGAGGTATTAAATGGAGCTGGTTCATAACCTAGACTTCTGCACAAGGTGATCAACTGCCTAACTCAGCACAGACCTCCCAGACTACTCCAGACCAGAAAGCACAGGTCTTACCCAGAAAGAAAGAAGCTGAGGATGGGCGCAGGGTGGGTCAGGTAGCTCTCTATTTTGCTGGTCTCTTCTGTTTTAACTGTGTCCTCTTCCTGCTGTTGGTGAGGACGTGTTGCTTGTCCTAGGGTTATGGGGATGCCACCTGACACAGGACAGATGTGATCACAGCAGTTTAGTAGTCATGGTACTCACAGCCTTTGGGAGGAAGAGGCCTCCTGCCTGCCACAGCCAAGCAGGCTGGCACCTGGGAGCAGAGCTGTGGGAAGCAGGCTTTGGAGGATCAAGAGAGGGGCTGCTCCTGCTCCCACAGGGGATGCAGTTGGCTTGTTGGAATCATTCTGTCTCTGGCTCTGTGAGTGGCAGGGAGCCGGACCCACTACTTAAGATGAACAGGAACTCTGTCTCCTCCCTGGCAGAAGAGGGGATTTCGATTAAGTGACTTTATTCACGGGAAAGAAGCTGGCAGGTTGCCTGAGATGCTCCTGGTTTTTATCAGATGTCAAGGCCCACAGGACACTGGGCCTTGCTTCTAGCCCTTAAATCACAGACTCTTGATCTCTTATTTCTTATTTTCCCCAATTATTGGTAATGTTGGGGTCTAGGTGAGACCTTTGATTTGTGTAAATCTAATTGGCAGTCCGATCCTAGTATTGACTCCTGCATTATATCACTTACTAGCTCTAGTTCAATCAACACACCCTCCTACTAATTATCATGTTGTGTGTTTATTGGTTTGTGCTATTTTAAACTTGCAATATTAGCTGTATTTTTGTATCATACAAAATTAACCTAGAGAATGGATAAGTGGCTTTTAAATGTACTTTAAAATATAAACATTTTTATGCTGAGGAGGGAGCCCCTTTTCTATTATTGTGTTTTTATACAAAAGATAATTGTTTCCCCCAACTCATTTCACAAATTTTTTCTATTTTGCAGTGAACAGCATGAAAATATGACTGAGCTCACTCTCCTATGAGTTTAACTCTAAGAATAATTGGTTTAATAGCCTCTCTGGTTAATGATTACTCCAAATTTTATTATGTTTCATCATCTATTAGAGGGAGGGTTTTTTGACCCCAAATAAAGTGTATTTACTAATGCTAAAGTAAACAAACCAAAAGCAAGTTCAGTCACTGTTACCGTACATCCCCAAAGAATGGCCCAGAGCCACAGAGCGTGGCAAGAGGGTTCACTTCATTTTCCCAGTGAGCTTTTTCACCGCTGTTTAAGGTAAAATGTGGTTAAGATTCATTTCAGATGATGCTATACGGAAAGTTCTCTGAATTTCAGATCATGAGACGAATAGGGGATGTGGTATATTCCCTCCTTTGTTAACTAACAGTGTAGACCCAGCTGAACTTGTCCCCAAACTGATGAGCCTGACAGTAAGACCTGCTTCATTCATCTCTCACATGACCTTCCATAGTGACTGTAGATCGCCTACTTTCCTTCTGTTTTTTAAAAATAATTTGTGCCACTCATTCTCTTTTTATTTTTTCTTGTATTTGTAGTTTATTTCAAAAAATTAAAAAAATAAGTAAGTGTTTTAAAACAAGTCATCCTTTATGCTTTGGCCAAGGGGAGTGGCAGTACAGGTTGAGATTTGTTGTCCTTGACACTGTTGATGTTGTTGGCAGACAGTCCTTTGTTAGTTGGAGGAAGGGCTGTCCTGTGTGTTGTAGAATCTGCCTGCAGCCCTGACCTCTTCACATTGGATGCTAGTGGTACAACCCGCCTCCCCAGCTGTGACAACCAAACTTGACTCCAGATATCACCAGATGTCCCTGGGGGAGGAACCTTCAGGAACTGCTGGTATAGGTGCCCTTTAAGTGTCTCTTGGTAATTGGTTCACTATATGGTGAGGCACTACCACGGAAAGAAAATGGACACATTGTAAGAACTGACACAACATTTATTTACTTTGTAGTTAGTGCCTGCTAAGTGCAGAAGGTCTCCTGAATGCTGCGATTTCCTTAGACTCTGTGTTGATAAGAACCATCATTGTAGCCAGGCGTGGTGGCGCACGCTTGTAATCCCAGTACTTTGGGAGGCAGAGACCGGAGGATCCCGGTTCGCGGCCAGCCTCAGCTCTCTCTATCTCTCTCTCTGTCTCTCCCTGTCTCTCTCTCTCTCTCTCTACTTAGTGAGGCCCTCCGCAACTTCGTGAGACCCGGTTTCAAAATAAAGTATAAAAAATAGGGCCGGGGGTGTAGCACAGAGGTAGAACGCCCCTGGGTTCAATCCCCAGTACCACAAAAAAAAAAAAAGAACCATCATTGTGGTATTAAAGGATGCCTGTAGATATCCACCACCGGTGTATAGACTGTGGATGGAAGCACTACTGTATCACCTTGTCAGCAGAAACATTACCAAGGCACGTAACCCCCTAACTTCTCAATCTTTTATTTGTGTTGTTTATGGAGAATCATGCAAAATTTCTGCTAAAAGTTTTAAATATAAGCTGTATTAATATGCATAATTACCAATTCCTAATGGTTTTTTTTTTGGTCATTAGTTACAAGTAGGATCAATTTGAATCTATAGTTTCCTTTGGTTAATTTTACATTTTCCTTACTGTGAATTTAAGTTTGGGGTCAAGATAAGATGATTGTGTCTCTCTTAGTTCAGGCTGAGAATTCTTTATCTGGCTATTCCTCTGCTTTTCCCTTTTTGCCAAGAGTTAAAAACAATGGAGAAATAATAGAATGAACTTTGTGAACAGAAGGCTTAAAATTCATATTGTTTTCATATACACCATTCACATTTGAGAAACATTAATCCTAATGTATGAAGATCAATTTTCCTCTCAGTCAGAACAAATAAATAAATAAAGGAGCTCTGTCCTAATTCTTTGCTTTCTATTCAAAGGGCCCCTTCCCTATTAATTAAGGAAAGCCGGAGGATCTGGGTTCACATTTTTGCATTTTTAATAAGCTTCCACTGACCACCTAACACCATATGATGAGACCCTTTGCCCCCACTCCCTACCTCACAGGACCTGGTCAACAGCGGAATGATCAAAGTGAATGCTCTACACATTTTGAAAAGTCACCACATCATTTTAATCCTGTTTATTCAGAGATGTACATAGCGGGGAATAGTATGTATTTTCTGCATAAAGGTCAAACAGTTGCTTCAGTGGTTGGCATCAGTAAATTGGCTTGATAGATGTTTTTATTGCTTTTAAATTTTACTGATCATATCAGAGGACTTCATCCTCAATCTAGTTCAGTGGTCTGGACCACAAAATTGGAGGTGGGATTTGTATGGAAGTTTGGGGTCTTGTTTTTGTGTTTTGGGTGGGAAAGAAGAATAAATGCTCTTGACGGTAATATACTGGGTCACGTTTCAAAATTAAATATATCACTATTATTGCCATTTTGCCAATGAGAAAATTGAGGATTACATAAATTTTTGTTCACACAGTCAACCTACAAGTATGAAAATCAGCACAATGATGTGTTTGTTTGTTCGTCTATTGGTTGCTTATTCTCAAATGCTTCCAAAAGAGCAATTGAAAGGGGATAATTTCAAAATTAAATATTTTACTGTTAATATATTTAATATTAATTTTACTAGTCCTATGCTTGCTTTTTAATTAAGGAAATAGAGGATGGTTTAGTTAAATAACCTACCATTTGTTAGAATAATTCTAACTATTTGAATTAAAAATATATCTGCCAGGAAGTGCTTGAATTGGATGCCGAGTAAACTAGTATTTATTGAGTGTATCTGGATCGTACGTATTATGTCCGTAAAGAATGCTGCAAAATATAGGTTGTTATATCCCCATTTAGCAGTGAGAATAAAAGTCGAAGAAGTAAAATAACTCACCCTCACATTAAGTAATGTCAGCTTAATTTCCTCTTTCAGTGTGCTGCCTCTCAAAGGCAGACTAAAATCAGAGGATAACAGATGCATAGTAAGAATCATTGTCCTGGCAATTATTGTTACTATAATTATAGTAGCCAGCAGATATTGAGCATTGATTATGTGTCACGCACTGGGCTCCAGGTCTTATCTATTCCTCAGCGTACTACTGGAGCTTAATCACTATTATTGCCATTTTACCAATGAGAAAACTGAGGATTACATTAATTTTTGTTCACACAGTCAACCTACAAGTATGAAAATCAGCACAATGATGTGTTTGTTTGTTTGTCTATTGGTTGCTTATCCTCAAATGCTTCCAAAAGAACCATTGAAAGGGGATAATTTCTCTGTGCCTGACTGGAGCACACTATAGCTAGACGAAAACTTTTCCTAAGAGTGGTTATTTGAAAGTTGTGACAAAAATGAAAATGATTGAATAAATTATGTTGAACTTTCATTACAAATTACTTGAAGAATTTTTAATAACAAAAAAGGCAATGATACGTATTAGGCAGAGAAAAGCAGGATATAAAATTGTTGATACGCTACAGTATTCCTTTCACCCAGCAGTTTGGTAAAAGTGGGGGAGGAAAGGTGTGAAATACACATCAAAATACTAACCATGTTTATTTCTGAGATGTGGCATTATGGATAATCTTTACTTTTTCAATACTTTTTTTTACTTCTAATATTCTGTAACTACATTGCTAATATTCAAAACTCAATATAATCTTAGACAGACAAATATAACATGATTACACTTAAATGAAATATCTAAAATTGTCCAATTCATAGAATCAAAAGTGGAATGGTGGTTTTTAGGGAACAGAGGGGGTTGAGAAATCACTATCAAATGGACATAAAGTTTCAGTTCAACAGATGAATAAGCTCTAGCAATTTGCTGTACGAGGTTGTACCTCTAGAAAAATAATTTATTGATCACTTAAAAATGTATAAAGGGTTAAGATTTCATTTTGTGCCCTTGCCACAATAAAATATTTTTGAATGTCATTAGCCTAAAGTGTGACAAATTTAAAAGAAACACTAAATTATAAGTAATTTGCTAAAAGAATGTAGGTTTCAAACATATATAGGATTTGAACCGCAACTTACCAATTTAGATGTGCATGAAAGTTCCCATGCCTTTATTTATCAGCAATTTAAAGTTAAAGCTCCTATCTCACTCTTCTTTTGGGAAACTTAATCTAAGTCAATCTTGGTGTCATTCCATTTTAAGCTCTTATTGTGTCATTGTGCATAGACAGTTTTCTATCCAAAAAGAGTGGTTCTGACATGTATGGTGCCACTGCCCACCCCCCTGTTTGCCCAAGCTCAGTGAGTCCTCTATATCTCTGGCTGACTTGGACACTTGACCTAATAGGGAACCTGTTGATGGTCCACTTACAAATAATTATCCCCAAATAGCAACCAGTTAGAAAATAAAAAAATAAACTAGATGAGTAGACTAGTTTACTTACTGTTCATATGCTAATAATTTAAAACTCTTATTTATAATTTGTATAAAATTAGTACCATAAAAGTATATAATATCTATATTTGAAATGTCATATGAAAAGAAGTGGTATAATTTTCCATGTTATTTTAATATGTACATATATATCACAATTTATCTGTTTGACTATTACGCCAAATGCTTAGAATAGCACTAATTTGAAGAGTATATGGGTCATAATGAGAAAACGATATAAAAGCATATTCTTTACATCAAAAAGATAAAAGTAGATCTCCAACGAAATGACACAGATTTTCCTACTTTAGCATCAATTTTCAAAATAAATAATTTGAGCTTTCGTCAGTCTCTAATACAGTCATGTGTGATTTCCTGTGTCATAGACATTATGTAGAATCCTTTTGCAAAAATTCGCCTGAAAATGTCAATTTTCGGTTGTGAACAGAATCCGCACGTACAGGGATTATTTGTGTTAACCCTACTTTGAAGTGTAACATTATCCTTTCTGATCAATGATAGGATATAATGAAAAGAGATGGCTCTTCGGGTTTAGATGCAAAGTAAATGCCATGTTTATTTAATGGGTGATTTGAGATGGTTACTTAAGCTTTCCAAATCCACAATTCGGATACCTCGCAACGGGAGCAAGAATGCTTACTCCATAGATTTGTCATGGGGATTAAATGAGATACTAAATGTAAGGTGCTTAGCACAATGGTTGGCTGAAGATAAACACCCATAAATATTAGCCCTTATTATTAGAGTTCCTGTTCACGTGTCCTAGTCCTTTGATTTGGTAGCACATAGAATTACTAAGTAACTGTTTCCTAAACTGTCAACTCTGAGATGCATTTTATTATTCAGCATCTGTTATTAACTTCACAAAAAAACATGTTTTAAGCACTCAGCATAGAGTAATAATTGTTTTCTAAAAAGAGTTGCCTTCAGATCAAATTTCTATACTCATAATAGAGGTTCTCTCAAATAACTGACTTCAAAGAACAGGAGACAGGGGTCATGGACTGGGAAGGGCTTAAAGTTGATGAATCTCTTAAATACTACTTCATCCAGCCCTTTAGCTTGTAGATAAACAACTGAGAGCTCCCTGAGAGAGAGAAAACAGCTCTTCCTAGACCACCTCACAAGGAACGCGTAGCAGAATCATATTGTACCTGCTTTTAGTGCTCCTTCCGATTCTTTTCTACTGTATTTTGTCAAACATAATATGTGTGTGTTCATATCATTTTTACAATTTCTATTTATTTATTTAAATGGGCAGATAAAATCATGTATTTACCATGTATAGACTGATGTTCTAAAGTAAAAGTACACTATGGAGTGGTTAAATCTAATTAATAAATATACTACCTTATATACTTATTTTATGATGAGAAAACTTGACAACATCCACCCTCTGCATTTTCTTTTTTTTTTTTTTTTTTGGCTGTACTGGGGATGGACCGCAGGGGCATTCTACCTCCAAGCTACACCCCCAGCCCTATTTTTATTCTTTATTTTGAAACAGGGCCTCACTAAGTTGCGGAGGGCCTCACTAAGTAGCTGAGGCTGGCCTGGAACCCGGATCCTCCTTCCTGTCTCAGCCTCCCAAGTACTGGGATTACAAACATGTGCTACCACGCCTGGCTTGCATTTTCAAGAGTGCTGTATACCATTGTTTACTATAGTCACTCTGTTGTATAATAGCTCCTTGAACTTATTCCTCATTTCTGTATTACATACCCTTTGACCAACAGCCACCGTATCACCCCTTCTCTCTAGCCACCATCCATTTTATGTTCCATTTCTTTTTTTTTTTTTATTTTTTGTGGTACTGGGGATTGAACCCAGGGCATTCTACCGCCAAGCTCCACCCCCAGTCCTATTTTTTATTCTTTATTTTGAAACAGGGTCTCACTAAGTTGTGGAAGGCCTCACTAAGTAGCTGAGGCTGGCCTTGAACCTGTGATCCTCCTGTCTCCGCCTCCCAAGTACTGGGATTACAAGCGTGCGCCACCACGCCTGGCTTCTATGTTCCATTTCTATGTTCTATGAGAACAACTTGGTTTTTAGATTCCATACTTAACGTGAGAACATGCAGTATTTGTTTTTGCCTGGCTTCTTTCACAAAACATAGTGTCCTCCAAGTTCATCCATGTTGTCACAAATGGCAGGATTTCATTTCTTTCATGGCTCAATAGTATTCCACTGTATAGTTATACAACATTTTCTTTATCCTTTCAAAATTTAGTCAATGGGTGTTTGTGTTAGGCTCAAGCATTCTGAATGGCATGTAAGTAAATCTCTTGACATATTTTAAAAAAGAATGAATTCCTATTTATCTATCAAATATATTAAGTGAGTTTGTTGGTAATACATAACCAATTGTTCAGAAATTAACACTAGAAAATAATTAAAACAACCACAGGTATGGGGCACACTGGGCCTCTTTCACACATGGAAGTGTTAAATAGAGAATGTTCATGTTAAAGCTATATTTAAATAATGAGTTAATTCATGTGAGACCTGGGAGCAGAAGGAAAAAAATGTCTAATACTTAACATGTATTTGGACATAGGAATTAAAACCAGATGTATTTGCAAAGAAAATCAGAGGGTGAGCTTATCAATACTATCAAAATCATAATGCAAATTACTGTTAACAATCACAGTTTTGATTTCTCCAAATGATATGATAATTTTCACATCATAGTAAGCAAGGATATGTAAGATGACCAAATATTACAGTAACTTTTGAGAAAGATCAAAAGGGAAATGGAGATAAAAAGAAATAGAGGTATAGCTCATTAAAATCAATACAGAATGCACATTTGCTAATAGCATTGTTTTCAATATTTAAAACAGTCCTTTAGTGACTTCTGAGCATAGCATTTACACCTCTTGAAATGACATTACATATAAATATAGTATTCTTTTTTATACTTTTATTGGTGCATTATAGCCTCACATCATGATTTAATTCATAGTGATAGTGACATACATGCACACAGCACTTGGTGGGCTTTCCCCCGGCTCCCTCTCTACTCCCCCCCATACATGATATTGAGATTGTTATTGGTATTCTCGCATATGTACATAATGCCAAAGGAAGCGATTCCTTCCTTGATTCTCCCTCCCCTTCCCCTAGACCACCTCCCTGGCTCCACTGGAATGGGATCTGGATTACTCCCTAGCTTCTGCATGTAAGAGAACACATATGACCCTTCACTTTCTGTGACTGGCTAATCTCACTTAAAATAATCTTCTCCAGGTCCATACAGATTCCTGAAAATGGCATAATTTTGTTAATTTTGTTCTTCTTTATTGCTGAGTAAAATTCCATTGTGTGTATACCTCATAATTTTGTAATGTATTCATCTGTTGATGAACACCTAGGTTGGTTCCATAATTTGGCTATTGTGAATTGTGCTGCTATAAACATGGATATGCATATATTACCATAATATTCTGATTTCAGTCCCTTTAGAAAGATACTCAGGAGTGGTATAGCTGGATTATATGGTGGATCCAATTCCAGTTTTCTGAGGAATCTCTACACTGATCTCCATAGTAGCTGTACAAATTTGCAATCCCAACAGTGTAGAAGAGTTCCTCTTTCCCCACATACTCACCATCATTTATTATTGTTTGACTTCTTGATGATTGCCATTCTGATTGGGATTAGATGGAATCTTAGTGTAGTTTTGATTTGCATCTCCTGATTGCTAATGATATTAAATATTTTTTCATGTATTTATTTGTATTTCTTCTTTTGTGAAGTGTCTATTTAGTTCAAGTGCCCATTTCTTCCAACATATAGGCACAAGTAGAAACTTCCTCAATAAGACCCCAAAGCTCAGAAAATTAAAACAAGAATTAATAAATGGGATGGCATTAAACTCAAAAGTTTCTACTCATCAAAGGAAACTATCAAGAATCTAAAGAGAGAGCTTGTAGAATGGGAGAAGATCTTTGCCAGCTATCCCTCTGATAGACTAATATCTAGAATATATACAAAGTACTTAACTGACTTCACACTAAAAATAAATATAATATTCCTAATATTAAAATTATGACTTATCATGAACATGTTTTTAATGTGTTATATAAAATTTTAATTTTGGATGTTTTTTGAGAAATGATACATTGAACACTAACATGATATTATTAAAATTTCAATGTCAACCAAACTGATATATCAGAATTCTCATGACAAATAGTTCATAAGATTTCTCCACACAGTAAGAAAAGGAAAAAATTGCCCATGTACTCCCATACTCCTTCTACTGTTCTACAGTCCATACTCTACCATTAAAATAAAAACAAAACCACAAAACTCCTGCACTGTGCATAAAGCGGCTGTGGACTATTTGATAAAAGAAGAGTATCTCATTTGCTAAGTGATGTGGAAGAATTCTCCACCCCACTCTGTTGAGATTTGACATTTTCCCTGTGCTTTGCATAGCATTCTCTGCAGAAGGCAAGCATTGCTTGGATTCTCTTGAATGCAATTATTCCACCCCTCTCTCCTCCCCACCCCCTTCCCAATCTCCAGCCAACCATTCTTAGATTATATTTTTCCATAAATAGTTACAAAATATTTTATTCATCAGAGAGGAGTCTATTAAATTTTAATATATCTTTAAATAAAGAAAAGTAAAGAAGAAAGATAAATAACAAATTACAAGTGATTATTCCCATCCCCAACAAAAGCATGTCTAACAAATCTGTTCTTCATCACTGTTAAACATTTGGTTGACCTTATTTCAGTCTAGAAAGGTAATATTTTAATAACTAAAACTCTGTCAATCATGCATCAATTTTACAAAATTTCCAGAGATCAAATCCCTTATAAAATATACCAGAGAAAGTGCTTAATCTATTGAAATGGAAAATATAATACTGGATTCTTGAATGTCTCTGAAATTATGTAACTCTGTCCTATATATTTTTCCTCTAGTTTTTTTTTCTTTTTATAGAAAATCTCATAAAATAAGATTAGCTAGCATGAGTGGAAAGGGACCTACTATAATCTAGGGCCTTATTCAAACTCCAGCTCCTTCCCAATTTGCAAGAACTTTGGACAAGTCACAGGTTCTTTCTAAATTCAGTTTTCTATTTGTAAGTTACATATGATGGTAGCTCTTCACTGGTATTGTTAAGCATTAATTATAGAATTTAATAGAAAATGCCATGCACATAGTAATTGTTAAATAAACGGTAGCCATCTGAATCTTCACTTAGATACTGTTTTGTGTTGAAAGTCAAATAATATATTGGATAAGAATGAAATGAAATGGTAGACAAAGTTGTGATGTAAATATGAGTCTGTTCCAAATATTCAAGAGATGAAAGAAATATGATTCTCCTATATTATTTAAGATGATCTTTTCTAATTCTCATATTTAAACACTAGGTAAGAGAAATCCAAGGTGGCTGTGATTTGTTGGTTGCCAAGTATCTGCATCATGGCAGACACACAATTGAACCAACATGTCTGTTGTGTAGATGGATTGTCCCCCTTATATTCCAAAGCTTTTATGTTCAGTTTGACCCATACTTTAAGATTTTATAATGATCAATATTTCTTTATTAGTATATTCTTTGAGTTGATTATCAGTTTCTTGAAGATAGAAAACAATCAAGAACCTCAACAGAGAGCCGACAGAATGGGAGAAGATTTTTGCTAGCTACTCCTCTGATAGAGGACTCATATCTAGAATATACAGAGAACTTAAAAAAATCACCACTAAAAAAACAAATAACCCAATCAAAAAATGGGCAAGTGAACTAAATAGACACTTCACAGAAAAAGAAATACAAATGGCCCATAAATGTATGAAAAAATGTTCAACATCATTAGCAATCAGAGAAATGCAAATCAAAACTACCCTGAGATTTCACCTAACCCCAATTAGAATGGCAGTCATTAAAAACACAAACAACAACAAATGCTGGTGAGGATGTAGAGAAGTAGGAACTCTACTACACTGTTGGTGGAATTGCAAATTAGTGCAACCGTTTTGGAAAACAGTGTGGAGAATCCTTAGAAGAATGGGAATAAACCTACCGTATGACCCAGCAATACCACTTCTAGGCATCTACCCCAAAGGACTAAAACCCAACTACCAGACTAATGCGAACTGTCTCCTATACAGCATTCCTTTACTTCTGAGTGCCCCACAATGTAAGTTGCACAAAGCAGGTACTAATTTTTAAGTTGATTTCCTAAAAGTAGAAATGAGTTAGAAATATCTCTCATTTCACTTAGATTTCGGTAGATATTGAAGTCAGGAGTCTACAAGGAAATAGAGAAGGTGATAATTTTTCTTGAAGTCTTCATTCAGATTTTTTATATGCATCTAGTTTCCAAAAATCTAAAGTGTAAGTAGAGTGGGAAAATCAGTTTTATAGGGGAGGACATTACAAGCTAATTCAGCCGTCAAAGGGCAAAACCTGACATCTGTAGCAGGAGCTTGATGTACAAATCCTAGAAAGTAGCAAAGGTCACATCGACCTGTTATTTGAGTAGAGGAGAGAAAGGTCTTCTTTCTGATCCATAAAAGTTCTTTAAACTGAACTGATGTCAGTAGACTAACTTCTAGAAGGTCATTTCCAGGTTTAAGGTTATTTCATTCAGTTCTTTCACTGTATAGCCAACATGTTGGAGGACTTGAAATCTCATCTCTAGCTGCCAAAACAAGTATGGAACCAATGCAGGTAACTCTGCAGATTGCTGCTCTCAGTGTTTGGGGCAGCTGAAGTTCCTTTATAGATGAGCTTCCCTTATTTGAAAACTCAAAGGTATATCCTGTTGAAAATTGTTTGTGCTTTGTAGCTATATCTGGTAACGATTTCTGATGTATTGGATTTCATAAATTTCATTTAAACTTCATGGGAGATTCTGACTTTCATAAAATTCTTGGTATGTTCAATCCTAATTATAGACTAATAAGTGCTTGTGTTCACACAGACTGTACCTAGTTTTTCTAACTTTTCCTAACATCAACCATGGTGAATATTACGGTTTACATGTAGAATTCTCCCTGGAAAAGCTCACATATTGGCAACTCAGAAATGTTCAGAGGTGAAATAATTGAATCACGAGACTTCTAATCTCATCAGTGAATAAATCCATTGAGGGATTAAAGGATTTATTGAGTGGTAAAATAGGTCACTGGGGGTGTGGCCTTGGGACTCTGTGTATGTCCCTTGTCCCCTCCCTCTCTCTCTGCTTTCTGTTGCCATGCCCTGAGCTCGGCAGGCATGCCCTGGCCTAACATAGATGGAGCCCTCTGAGACCTCCAGAACTGTGAGCAAATGCATATTGCCTCCTCTAAGTTGTGGTCATCAGGTGTTTGGGTCACAGCAGTGAGAGTGCAGACTGAAACAGTGGATGTTTATCCCCCACCCTCCTTTTTTAGATAACCACTTGTTAGACAGTTTGGACTGCTATAACAAAGTGTCATAGAGTGGGTGGCTTATCAAGAACAGAGATTAAGCCTGGCCCAGCGAGACACACCTGTAATCCCAGCTACCAGGGAAGCAGAGGCAGGGAGTTTGAGGCCATCCTTGGCGAGTTAGCAAAGTGATGTCTCAAAATTTAAAAAAATAAAATAAAAAGGGCTGGGGAGATAGCTCAGTGGTAAAGGACCCTTGGGTTCAATTTTCAGTACTGCACAAAAAAAAGAAAGTGGGAATTGGGGGAGGGCTAAGTGACTGATGTGTGCATGTATACTTCTACCACCCTGAAAATCATCAAGATGTATGATTACAATGCGCCAATTAAAAAAAAAGAAAAAAAACTTATTACTCACAGTTCTGTTGACTGGAAGTCTGAAATGGGGTAGTATGACCAGGTTCTGGTTAAAGCCCCTCTTCTAGGCTGAAGACTGACAGCTTCTCCTTGTGTCCTCATGTGGTGGAAAGAGAACGAGATAACTCCTTGGCCTTTTCTAAGGACATGAGTCCCATTCATGTGGGCTTCACCCTTAGGACCTAATTAACTCACTGAGGCCCTCACCCCCAAATACTGTCACACTGGGGATTAGATTTCAACCTATGAATTCTGGAAGGGGACACAGACACTCAGTCCAAAGTGGACTAGATCGGCCAGAGACTAAGGGCTGTATATTACTACCACAAAGAATACTATTTTATCACAAATCATTTTCATTACTAATCTACAATATTTATAATATACTAATGAAATGACTAATTGCAAAACCCCCTCTGCCCTACCTAATGTATGTGTCTTTAAGAAGAAATAATATGAACTCTTTGTAGAGTACAAATCTTGGATCCAACAGGTACTACTTCGCTTTGGGAAAATTACTTAATTTTTGAATTTCAACTTCCTCATGTTAAAAGATAAAAAAAAGAGTTTTGAGTGGCAAAGAATATTATTTGAAATAAGTTATGGAGTCTCCTAAACTCAGTGTCCAACTCTCCCATTGCCCTCAATATACTTTGGGTTCTTGTTCTGCCCCATTCATTATTAGTTTCGCATGCTGCATAAACAATTACTGCAAACTTAAGGCTTACAGTTGACATTCGCTGCTTCACTGTTTCTAGGAATTAGTTGTCAGGTGTGGATTGATAAGCCTTCTGCTCAGGGTCTCACAGAGCTGGCTGCAGGCAAGATGGAGCATGGGCTGTGGTCTCTTCTGAGGCTGGGGCTTCTTGGGCAAGCTCAGGGATGGCTGGTAGAATTCCTCTTACCTCATGGCAGCTGTAGAACTCATGGTAGCTTGCTTTTCCAGACACCACAGGAGAGAGTCCCCACTGCTTTCCATCTCAAATCCTCTTTGAAAGGATTCACCTCTTCTCAAAGATTCACCTGCTTACATCAGGCCCACTCAGGATGGTTACATTTATAAATGACACAAAATCAGCTCATTTAGGGACCTGAAGGTCATTTTTATGTGTCCATTGGACAAGACTATAATCTCCAGCTGATAAAGCATTAATCCAGGTGTTGCTGGGAAGGTGTTTTATAGATGGAATTAAACTCCTTAATTAATTGACTTTAAGAAGGTTATCTACAAGAATCTGGATAGTCCTAGTCCAGTCAGTTAAGAAGCCTTAAGAGAAGAAGTGAGATTTCCCCCAGGAAGAAGAAACTCTGTTTAGACAGAGCTTCTGCCCTTCCTGACAGTCCTATGGATTTCAGACTTGCCTAGCCAGTCCCTTTCAGCCAGTTCCTTGAAATAAATCTTAATATACGTATGTCTTCCTATTTCTGGTTCTCTAATGGATCCCTGACTGATCCAGGTCCTTTCTTGCATCTGCAGAATCCCCTCTCTCTGCCACATCACGTAACCAGGATCAGAAGTGGTCCTGCCCATGCTCAAGGAGCGGCGTGTGCAGGTCACTTGTGCCAGAGGCAGGGACCCTTGGGGGTCATCTCAGAATTCTGCCTTCCACATATTCTACAACTATGTTTTCTTTTCTTCCCCTCCCCCATAAATTCTACTCAATGGGGAACAAAGAGTAGGATGTTCTGGGATGGTAGAGTAAGAAAATAGTTGGAAAAGAAGCGCTCACACAAATAACAGAATTAAAGTTTGATGCAGCATCGGAGTCCAGCAAAGATATAAAAGGATGATCCATATTGATAATTATAGATCCAGCACCTCAAAATTATTTAGTTACTAATCACAAAAGTTACTACTTACTCACATTCTCTAGTCTCTAGTGTTTAGAAGTTTCTATGGTGGAGGAAATGTTCTAAATCTATATTGTCCAAAACAGTAACCACAAACCATATGTAACTATTAATCACTTTAAATGTGTCTCCTATGACTTAACAACTATTTTTATTTAATTTTAACTAATTTGACTTTAAGTTTAAGTAGCCACATGCAGCTAAGGGCTCAGTATTGGGCAGCAGCAAGGCACTAGAGGAATTGTCTCCCTGACACAGATACACTTTTATAGGACCTTGACAGCCTCAGCTATGAATAAGACCTGTGATATTTCTGCAGTTTCAGAATTTGTTTTATTAATGTGAACCTGATAAACAATTTACTTGAAAATCTCCTTTTAACCTGAAACAAAATAGACCAGTTCAGTAATATGCTTTTTGAAGATTGCAATTTCATATGCTTTGTCTTTTTGCCTTAAAGAAAATACATTTAGCCTAGCTACAGCCAGAGATAGAAATTAAGTATATGACACAGTCTCTTTTTGCATGGAAATTACAATATTTTGAAGGAGTCTAGATTTATCCAAAGCAATCAAATGAAAATGTAAGCAGGCATGCATGCAGATGCAAGAAAAGGGTATAACTGTTAAGGGCAAACAATCTACCAGTTCTTGTGGAGCCTCAAACATTGAGGGAAGCAGGCTGTACCTGGCTCTGAGCCACTCCATGGTGTGTAGAAGGGCAGTTCTCAGGCTGGGCCTCACCACGAGTTACTCCATTTTGTAAGGCAATACTTTATCATGCGTGACTCCATTCTGAGCACAAGTGCCAAGGTAGGATGTCTCTACACCTTGCTTGTACACGTGAAGAACCACCATCAGTTCAGCACAACCACAAGGCACACATTGGTAAATAATTTATTTACCACTTATTAAACTACATCTGGAACAGCTGGACATGTGGACATCGCAAATTCTGCCAGGAACACCAGACACAGGAGCTTATCAAGCTCCCCAGGTATAACCCACTCACCTGAGACCTATATAAGGAGGAGCACCCCAAGAATGGCCACAGTGGAATCCTGACCCCATTGTCCAGTGACTCGACAGGAGCTTTGCCTAGGAAAATTGCCACAGCAATACACCTACAATTTCCTGTCCCTAGACTTCAGTTCATCTTGGTTTCTCCTGCCTGTAGTGACAAGAAGAGTCACTCCAAGCTGACAACTCCAATGGATACTTCAGGTGGACACTCTAACTGCCTGTACATCCAGACTCTCGCCTTAACAACTCTGCAGGACTGGGGCTGGTTCATTAACACTCTTACCTGACTGCCTAGGGGAAACCTTGTATACTTATCTGCTTTCTTCCTTTTTTCCACTTTCTTTCTTTCTTTTTTTATTCATGTGCTTTTATTGGTGCATTATAGTCTGACATCATAATGTAAATCATGACATGCACACAGCATTTGGTGTCCCCTACCTCCGCATTTCTCCCGTCCTAATACAGAGTACTGAGGTTGACATTGGTATACTCATGTATGTACATATAGACCTCTACAATGAAAATTATAAAATGCTAAAGAAATTGAAGAATATCTTAGAAAATGGAAATATCTCCCTTGCTCTTGGATAGGCAGAATAAATATCATCAAAATGGCCATTCTACCAAAAGTGATCTACAGAGGCAATGCAATCCCTATCAAAATATCAATGTCATTCTTCATAGACCTAGAAAAATCAGTCATAAACTTCATATGGAGAAACAAGAGACCTAGAATAGCCAAAGCAATTCTCAGCAATAAGAACCATGCAGGAGGCATCACAATCCCTGACTTCAAATTATGCTTTCTCCCTTTGCTTCAGGTAAAACCTCCCGAACCCCTGCACTTATTTAACCCATTCTCAACCTTCCTATAACTTACATATGTCACTGTGTAAAGTATGTTGTGTTGTTCGAGTGTTGTAGATATTAGAAATTAAGATTGGAATAAGATAACTTGCAATTGTCTGGGTCATGACACCAAGTGAACCATGAGTATTTTTGGTGAATTTCCTCCAAGGAAAGTGATGTAGCTTATGAATTTATTGTTATTTAATAATTTCTGACATTGTAGAGAGACACAAACATATATAGTCTATGTTAATGATAGTGCTTTCTCACAATAAACGTGTGTGGTGTGTGGATGGCCCACTCTCCAGGTTCAGATACTCTTAGAAAAGTCATTTTATCAACCACAGCTATCAGTAGATCGCTAATTTGGGAATTCTGAGATTACCAACTGAGATTCTAGATAGCACCTGTGTCCTAGGGGAGCTCAGAGGGACATAGAAACACTGATCCACAGAGATCAGCCAATGCTAAGATTTCAGCCTGTGATTTCTGTACAGCCTACCAGTGGTTCTACTGGAAGGGAACTTTGGATTTGCATTTACCATTAAACTGAAGAGTCACAAAATCATGCCAGGGAGTGGAGAGGACAAAGTTCTAAGAGCTGACCAGAGCTCCCTGCTTCCACACCCCTCTCAAAGCCAGGGTTCCATGTCTGGCAACTTTAGCCTGTACAAATGTCTCTTGAACACACTAATAGTGAGGCTAAGGAATAATGTGAAAAGAATTCTCAATGATGGCAGGTTTATATGAGGACACAACAATTTACAGCCGAATAACAGAAACCTCTGTTTTCAAAAGACACATAAGCAGAGGAAATTTGCCACTGGCTGCATGTGTATATCTGTTTTTCCTTGGGCTCAGGCTTTGGGTGAATGGTTCAGTCTCTCTTTTCTCCCAGGGCCTCATTATTATCTCCCTACATGTCTCTGTTTCTCCAAGGCTCTTCCTGGAGTCCCTCCAACTCTTCCGCCATAGCCACATTCCCTCCATTTTTCTATGTAAAATCATTCAATAGAGCCTCACAGCAGAGGCTCAGGGGCCTATCGTTCATCTGCAAATGGTCCTTCAAAGTGTTTAGTTAGATTTTCTCCATGAGAAAAAGTCTCCAGAAATGCTTTCAAAAGAGTGGATTTTTCTTCTTTTGAACAAGTGGTTCATAGATATGGCCAAAGTTATGTAGCTAACAGGTAGAAAGCAGATTACCCTGAAAACAGGGACAGGTTCCTTCCTCCTACCACACTGTCATGACAACAGCAGGGCTCTCCCATGCATCATCTGGCAAGCAGGGGGCCTCCCTCCACTGTACCATTCATATTGTGCTTTAATTATCTCTCTCCATGACTGCAGTCTCCAAATATGAAATGAGTTCCTCATGGCAGAGAAAGTTCCATATCAATTTTTGTAACCCCAGGCCTTAGTAGGCTGCCTGGCATCTAATTATAGCAATCAATAAATGCTTAATAGGGTCATCATTCATTTAACAAATATTCCCTGGCTCTATATGAGAAAGTGACATTTAAGCTGAGATCTGTAAAATGAATAAGAATGAGACATGTTAGAGAGAAGACAAGGGTAGTTAGGGCTGAGGAAGTAGCGTGGAGTGAATGAACTAGCAAGTTAATGAATGATTGAAAAATACTCTATATAGAACTCGACAGGGGACTAAAATATTTTGTTTCAGGTCATTCTTGGGAGTTCTGGCCAGCTGTATTAACATTTTTTACTTGGACACAATATTCATTTATTCAATAAAAATTAATGCAGAATCAGTTATGTACTAAGAGCTGGGGATATGCCCATGGTATCATGTTGAGGAGAAAAACCAGATTGTGTCTTCATGGGGGAGACCAGCATTAAGATCTGCACAATCTTCTCACCTTGGAGAGTAACGATGCTCTGAGGTAGTAAGCATCCATGGAAATGTGACTTCAGTGTGAGCTAAGGGAAAACTTCCCATAGGTGATGAGGGTTGGGTTGAGCTTTGGGAGGTAACTGAAGGTAGGACCAAGGGTCATGTCCCAAGTGGACAAAAGGGCATATACAGAGCTCCAAGGCATAAAGGGGAAACAAGTGTGACCTCAAACAGAGGGAAGGGCGGATCACTGTGAAATGAGAGTAGAGAGTTGGGACCATCCTGCCCATCCATGTTACTCATGTCTGGTTTTGAGTCTACTAGAAGCCCAAAGAGGTGCCACTAAAGCACGGTAAGCCAAGAGCTTCTGTGTGTCTGGGATGGTGGGTGTGGA
The DNA here is from genome assembly GCA_004027185.1 of Glis glis. Classification (NCBI taxonomy): domain Eukaryota; kingdom Metazoa; phylum Chordata; class Mammalia; order Rodentia; family Gliridae; genus Glis; species Glis glis. The sequence goes on from PVJS01014008.1 coordinate 22,246, forward strand.
GGAAGCCTCATGTGATCTTCTCTGCTTTGTGTAAGCCTTGCTGTGGCTGCAGCAGAGAGGACAAATACGAGGGCAGCAAGAGAGGGCGTAGGATCAGCAACCAGTGGGATGTGGCTGTAGGCCAGGTGACTGATGGCAGCTTGGACTGGGCTGGTGGTAGCAGAGGGGGATAAGTGGAAGGACTCAAGAAATATTCAAAGGTAAAATCTACAGGGCTTGGTGATGGATTGATTATGGGCTATGATAGGGAAAATTGCTGGAAATGACTCCTAGATGCCTTTCCGGCCTAACCAGCTCTTGGGCAATGTCATGAGCCAAACAGTAGGACTGATGGTAGAGAATCGGGTTTGAAAGAAGGATCGCAGATTTGTGTTTCAAAATGTTGAAATTAAGCCGGGCATGGTGGCGCATGCTTGTAATCCCAGTGCTTGGGAGGCTGAGACAAGACGATCCGGGTTTGCGGCCAGCCTCAGCTACTTAATGAGGCCCTCCGCAACTTAGTGAGACCCTGTTTCAAAATAAAGAATAAAAAATAGGGCTGGGGGTGTAGCTCGGAGGTAGAATGCCCCAGGTTCAATCCCCAGTACTGAAAAAAAATGTTGAATTTAAAGTGCTTTTACAACATCCACAATATCTAGTAGGCAACTGAATAAAAGAGTCAGGAAACTCAGTTCAGAAAGGGCTAGGGGCAATTTTGTGATTTTCGTTATGTCCAGGGGAGGTAATTGAAGCATGTATGGATGAGATCACCGAAGGAGCAAATAAAGGGCATGAAGAACAGAGCATCAAGACTAATCCTTGGGAATTCAAAAACCTAATGGCTAAACAAAGGGCTATAACCTTCATGGGAGACGGGGTGGGGGAGGTGAATGGCAGGTAGCTGGACTGAAATCCAGGAGAGGGATGGGACTGGAGAGCTTGTCCCATCCCAGGCAGATGGATGCTGCTAAAAGGCCATGTTAAGACGAGGGCTAAGACATTGTCCACTAAATACTGAAGCTGAAGGTGATGGACTTTGCATGGATTGTCATTGAAGTGACGAGGGGTGCAGGTAAGGAATGTGGCGAGCGTTTAGGAGACTGAGCCAGCAAGCACGGCGTGGCCTTCCCAAGTTCAACCTCATCGTATGATAGAGCAGGCACCAGGCAGTTCATTTGTTCATGTAGATGAGCTTGCTTTTGGAATCGAGAGGGTTGATTAAGTGGATCTTTTGTAATCTCCTAATGTATGACACTTGAAGAGCTTTTCCATTCCATAGAATTTCGCCCTGGCTGAAGAACTTGAGATAAGATCCAACGTGTTCAGTGGAATCGCCCCAGAACCAACATGTTTCCCTGAAACTCATTCTGTTTCTCTTCTTTTGTTGTTTCTGGTAATCTCCATCTGCTCCTCCATTTATCATCTGCCTGATAGTCTTGGAAGCTGTACTTGGTTGGCCTATTCGATGGGTTTAAATAGGCAAGTAAGAGCCTTCCCTGCCACCCTCCCTTACAGATGATTGTATCATTTGGCTACAAAAAAAATTTTTTTTTGCTCATTTCTTCCTCTCTGCATATGATGCAGCTACAAACTCATCTTTTCCTTACCATCCTCGTCTCCATTAGGCACATTTCTCCCACCCTTTCTATTTAAATGGTTGACCATTGATATTTTAAAAATAATACATCAGTTATATAGCCTCCCGTATGGATAGCATTTCTTCATGTTCACAATTTAAAAGCCCCATTAGATGTAGATGTTTTGCTTTTTCATCCTTCCTTCATTCTAAAGGCCTTGTATGGAAACTTTTATAAGTACAGTGATATGAATGCAGAGAAATGCGCCAGTAAGATGGATTGTCAAAATACAAATCAAATTAAAGATAAAAATGATTCTTCTCAATGATGTTCTCATGGTTCCTTGAAATAAAATTACACCATAGATCAGGAGGTTTGTGTTTTGTCTTATTTCATTGTGAACAGTTTTGTACTGAAAGTGAGATTACAGGCAAGCATTCTCAAAACCTGCAGGTGTGAGATTTCAAAGCTTGAACTACTCTAATAGCTGTGCTTGGCACATCTAAAGATATTTTGCTCCTTATGAAGCATTTTTTTTTATCCTTATGTCTGAAGACACTGCATTTATAAACCAGCTGTTCAGGGACCTGCATTGTGGATGTGCATTAAATTGAGATAAAGATATGGATGTCTGGCCCAGGTTAGGAAGTTGTCAAATGCCATCAATGTCCAAAGGAGCATTACTCTCTGATTGTTGAATATAGGCAAGTTTGTAAATGATCCTTCACAATTATGAAACTTCTGCGTTTCTTAGAACAGAATGAATATTACATAGGAATATAGATTTTACTCATAAATCTTATTGTAAATATAAACGCTCCATTTATGTAAGATGATATATCTTTTGTGTGGGTAAACAATATCTAATTATACATTTGGCTGCAATAACTGGATAAGAGTATTACTATCTTATTCTTTTGCCATATGTTGATTAAACAGAAAGCTCAAGTTCTCTTGACTGCCATGTTGCTTCAATTTCCTCTGCTTTTACATATTATCTAAAATTTAAAAGTTCCCCTGGGAGGGTGGTAACATGAACTGCAAACTATATTGTAGTTCGTTTCACCTCCCAGCCCACTCAGCACAAAAGCTTTATCATAAAAAATCTGAGCAGGATATGGGAGGCTAAGGCAGGAGGATCACAGATTAAAGGCCAGCCTCAGCAATTTAGGCCCTCAGCAACTTAGCGAGACCCTGATTCAAAAAGAAAAATAAAATAGGGCTAAGGGTATATAGCTTGGACGTAGAATGCCTCTGAATTCAATCTCTAGTACCACATTAAAAACAAAAACAAACCAAAAAGAAACTGGCCTTTCTTACTTTTTTGAGTAGTATTTTGAGAATTAATAAAAATAATTTCTAGCCGGGCATGCTGGCGCACGCTTGTAATCCCAGTACTTTGGGAGGCGGAGACTGGAGGATCCGGGTTCACGGCCAGCCTCAGCTCTCTCGCTGTCCTCTCTCTCTTTCTCTCTCTCTCTCTCCCCCTCTCTCTCTCTCCTCTTAGTGAGGCCCTCTGCAACTTCGTGAGACCCTGTTTCAAAATAAAGTATAAAAAATAGGGCCGGGGGTGTAGCGCGGAGGTAGAACGCCCCTGCGTTCAATCCCCGGTACCGCAAAAAAAAAAAATTAATAATTTCCATAAGGCTTTCCAGACTGACAACAATGATGCTATGAGAATGTCTGAAATACCAAAAGGTTTTAAATATGATCTTTTTAAATGACTAAATTTCCAAGTGAAATCAGTCCTAAATTTCAAGGTAAATTCGAACCTGCTGAACTTTTTAAATCATAGAAAACATACAAAAAAAAAAAACTCAACCAAAGACTTCTGGGTATTGTTTCTTGTTACTCCTCCCGCCAATGTAAATTTCACTACTATGGTGGGTGATGTCAATGAGTAATATGCAATGTTTAGGCTCTTCATGTTTTCTACTTTAACAGAAGCTCTGGCTTTAATACTGAAAAGAACAAGGTTAATAATTTATATAAAAGAAGGAAGAAGAGAACAGCACTATCATGGTAATAGTAGCTACTTGCACTTTAAAATAGCTAGGTCTCTCCTAATGGTAGACACTATAAACGTACAGTGATAATCCATCAGCTGCTAAGTAAAGAACATTGTGTTTAGTTTCCTTAAAACCCAAACTGCTTCCTTTCCTCCAGAGGATACTGTGGCAGGAAAAGTTTTAATTGAATTACTTAAAAATATTTTCTCATAAGCCGGGCGTGGTGGCGCACGCTTGTAATCCCAGTACTTTGGGAGGCGGAGACCGGAGGAACCGGGTTCATGACCAGCCTCAGCTCTCTCTCTCCCTGTCTTTCTCTCTCTCTCTCTCTACTTAGTGAGGCCCTCCGCAACTTCGTGAGACCCGGTTTCAAAATAAAGTATAAAAAATAGGGCCGGGGGTGTAGCGTGGAGGTAGAACGCCCCTGGGTTCAATCCCCAGTACCGCAAAAAAAAAAAATTCTCATTCAGCTTGTTAAAATAACAAAACTAATTTCAAGAGAAAATACAGTGTTTTCTCATCCTTAAACATTTTTTTTTCATTGTGTTCCATCTTGGCCCTATTGTTCTTGCAGCTCTGAACCCAATCTCCTTTTCTTAAACGTGGACAGACTAATTGTTTTAAAAGATTATTTTGTTCTCCTTTGTTTTCTCATAAAGGTAACCTACATTTGCATCTTTAGTTGTCTAATTACTGGTGCCCTTAATTCTTTCCCTAGCATCTTTAAAGAAAACTAACGTTGGCTGTAGTTGTAGCTCACTGATAGAACACATGCTCAGCATGTGCGAGGCCCTGGGTTCAGTCCCCAGCACCAAACACAAAACAGAAAAAACTAACGCACTCGACATGAGCTGCACATGCAGCTTTTATTTGAACATTTTATTTAGTGAGGATGGAACATAGAGTTGGGATTTCTCTTCCAATTTCACGAAAAGAAAAGATCCAAAGCAACAGAAGTGAGGGACAATTTCATATCTTTAGGATGAAGCAAAATTCCCATATTTTCTGAAATACAGTCTAATAACAAAACATTTTCTGACTTCTCCAATCTTTTGCCACTACTGACAATGGATGGATCCCATCAAAGGCATATGTCTGCTGGGTCTATTTTGGCTACTATCTAGAGAGACAGTTCAGTAGAGTGGTTGAACACAAAAGTGCCCCGAAGCCAGACTGGTTTCAAATCCCAGCCCTGACATTCTCTGGGTGCTGTGAGCAAGCTCCTCACCTCTCTGTGCCATAAAATGGCAATTCTAACACTACCCTCATCATAGAGTCATTAGGAGGACTGGATGAGTTAATACTTGTAAAGGTCCTGGAAGATAGAGCAAGTGCGAGATAGATGGGAAAATGTATATTAAAATGCGACTGTAGATACACAGATTATAGAGAAATCGCTGCAGCCAAAAGCTTATCTTTATTAACTCCTCATTATCCTCTCCTCTGCACTCAGCCTTCTTGTTCTTCAACAGGAGAGAGTCTCACTTTTCTTATCCCTGACATCTGGCTTACCTTTCTCCCCTTGTTCAAAGAGTGCTGAACATTTTAAATGCTACTTACATCCTTCTCTGGTGGGTGCGGCATAATTAAGTAAATTGACACACGCTTCTCATCCGTGCGGAGTGAGTCGATCGCCATGCATGTAAAGACGTTGCCTCTACTTCCCAGGGTCTTCTAAAAGAATGACACGGATAAGGAAACAGCCACCCAGGATGGCAGCTGGAGCTGCCAGATCACGGCGGTTGACTTCCTGTGAAAGAGTTAAGCGTGTTGTCGGATCAGATATTCAGTTACTCATTAATTAAAGTAGAACAAATTCAATATTTTTTTTTATTCAGCAGATTAACCAAAACCCACCATGTTCGCAATTTATATTCATCCTGTGAACTGCGTATGCATTAAACATTTCCATCTGGAGCCCCGATGATTGTTTTCCTCCCATCTCATGCTTGATAAGCTGTTACTGATTAGACAGGGAATTCGGAAGCTGTTGAAGGCACAGCATTTTTTAAAGCTCTATCACCTTGGTGTTCTGTGCTTCTTAGCAGATCTTTCTTGACGTCTGCAGGTTCCCCTTGGGCTGCGATCCAGGGAGAAGCTGTGGGTCCCTTAGCCATGATGCTTCAATTCACACAACCTTAGTCTGTGCCCCCTCTACCCGCCCAATACATACAGTTTTTCCTTCATTAAAACAATGCTCCAATCTCTGTCTCATTTATAATATACTATTTTCGTATTTACTTGTCTTAGGTAGTTTGATGCTGGACCTTGATTTACTCTGTGCTGCTATACTGTGTCATACAACATAACCAGCATATTCTGATGCTGTATGTGTGTGTGTGTGTGTGTGTGTGTGTGTGTGTGTGTGTGTAACGTTTTTTTGTGGTGCTGGGGATTGAACTCAGGAGCATTCTATGTCTGAGCTCCCCGCCAGTCCTATATATATATACAGGGTCTTGCTAAATTGTGGAGGGCCTTGCTAAGTTGCTGAGACTGGCTTCTAATTGCAATCCTCCTGTCTCAACCTCCCAAGTATTAGGATTATAGGCATGCACCACCATGCCATGGTTTGTGCGTGATATTTTCTTTTTTTTTATTGCAGTACTGGGGATTGAACCCAGGGACATTCTACCTCTGAGATACACCCCCAGCTCTATTTTTTATTCTTTATTTTGAAACAGGGTCTCACTAAGTTGCAGAGGGCCTCGCTAAGTAGCTGAGGCTGGCGGCGAGCACGGATCCTCCCATGTACTGGGATTACAGGTGTGCACCACCACACCTGGATTGTGCATGATATTTTCTAATGCTAATTCTAAGACTTTGCCTGTTTTGATTCATTTAGTTCTTATGCTATGAGATAGATGGTATTTTCATCCACATTTAATAGGTGGGGAAACTGAAGCCACACTGGGAGGAATCCTTGAGATCAAACAGGTATGAAGCATTGCAGCTCAGCCACAACCTAGATGCAAGTACTCGGTCTTGGGCTACAGCCCCCGCAGCCCAGACCCCACAGTCCTAGCGGTCTGCATTCCTCAGGGGGTGGGACGTGGACTTCAGAGCGTAGCTCCAGGGACAAACTGCATTCCCAGGACACCAGCCTTAATCCTGGGTATCACACACCTGTCTCTTTGGGTTACCTGACAGGAATCATTTAACAGACAGAAAAAGAGGACAGTCTATGTGACATTAATGATGAAAACAATAACCACACCAGGCACATTAGATAACTACTACTGTTTGAGAATCACCCGTTGCTTACAGTGTCTGAAACCCCTCAGCACCATAGTAACCTGTCATCAGCACTATATTAGTTTATGGATTTTTTCAGAGTGAGACTCAGAAGAGTGATTATTTCTTATTTTTTAAATACTTTTATTGGTGCTTTGTAATAATACATCATAGTGAGGTACAAAGTGATAGGAACACACATGCACACCAGTGATAGAATCATACATGCACACCAGTGATAGGAATGTACATGCACACCAGTGATAGGAACGTACATGCACACCAGTGATAGAAATGTACATGCACACCAGTGATAGGAACATACATGCACGCCAGTGATAGGAACATACATGCACACCAGTGATAGGAACAAACATGCACACCAGTGATAGCAACATACATGCACACCAGTGACGGGAACATACATGCACACCAGTGATAGCAACATACATGCACACCAGTGATAGGAACATACATGCACACCAGTGATAGGAACATACATGCACACCAGTGATAGGAACAAACATGCACACCAGTGATAGCAACGTACATGCACACCAGTGATAGCAACATACATGCACACCAGTGATAGCAACGTACATGCACACCATACTTGATGTGTTTCTCTCTGGATCCTACCCTGCCCCCCCACCCTAAAACACGTTAGTGACATTGGTACTGATACCTTTACATATGGACACAGTGTTCTTTGAACTATTTCCTTCATCAACCCTCCTTTTTCTCTTCCCCACCTCCCTCCCCTAATCCCTTCCACTGTTCTACTGGTCTCTCCCCTCATTTATTTGAAGTCCCCTTTGTTTCCCATTTTCTCTCTAGATTATACGTATGAGAGAAAAACATACGAACGTTAATTTTCTGAGACTGAATGATCTCAGGTAGCATAATATTCTCTAGTTCCATTCATTTTCATGCAAATGGTATAATTGTGATTTTTTATGGCTGAGTAAAATTTCATAGGGCATATATATACTACATTTTCTTTATCCATTCATCTGCTGACCAACACATAGGTTGGTTCCATAATTTGTCTATTGTGAACTGTGCTGCTGTAAACATAGATTGCATGTATCATTTATAGTATTCTGACTTTTGGAAAGACACCCAAGAGTGGTACAGCTGGGTCATATGGTGATTGCATTGCTAGTCTTTTGAGGAACCTCCACACTGATCCCCATAGTGACTGTACTAATTTACAATCTCACCAAGAATGTATAACAGTTCCTATTCCCCCACATCCTCACCAACATTTCTTACTGGTTTTACTCTTGATGATTGCCATTCTTAACTGGAGTTAAATCGGATCTGTGTAGTTTTGATTTGCATTTTTCTGATTACTAATGATGTTCAACATTTTTTCATATATTTATTGGCCATTTGTATTTCTTGAGAAGTTCTATTCAGTTCAATTTCTCATTTTATCTCGCTGGGTTATTTTTTCTTAGTGTTAAGCTTTTTAAGTTCTTTGTGTATCCTAGATATTAGTCCTCTATCAGAAGAGTAGCTGGCAAATAATTTCTCCCATTCTGTATACCCTTGATTGTTTCTTATAAGAGGCTATAGTGTTAGAAACCAGAAGTGGATTAAAATGGATTTAAACCAAATCCTTTTTTTTGCATAGCTATATACTTTCCTTTCTTTTAATTACTTAGGACATAGCCTAAAAACAGGTCTGATGGACATGAGACTCATCCAGTGAGCAGTTAGATATTTCCCCCTGATGAGGAGGTGACTGATAAAACCAGGACCCCCCCCCCATTCTCTTCTTGTTTAGTATGGACTTGATGCTTTGGACTTGGGTGTGTTCTAGAAATTACCCTGTTGCTATGCTTGGAGACAACTAGGTAGGTGTAAGGGAAAGAGGGTTCCAAGGTAATCTCCCACTGTGGAAACACAGGAATGATTATTTAAGGTAAACACATTAATTGTTCCAAAATCGCATAGATTTCTTCTTTGCAGTTTAAATCTGTATTATATATCTTACTCAGCTATAACATCCAGCATTTAGCCTCACATATTGTAGAAACCAAATAAATGTACATTAAGTGAATAAATTAAATAATTGATGAATAAATTAACTACTGTATGTAGGATATAATAGAAACAATGTCACCATTGTATTTATAGTGGGTTTCCTTTAGTCATCAAATAGAATTCAAAGGCCCATAGTATCTAAAACACAACATTTTTTTCAGATAAATCCTGTGTTCATTGTAGCTTTATGGTAACCTAGAGTGATACAACTTTGTGTAATTTCAGTTTCATTACTTATAATGAAGTTCCTTGCTATGCATTGACCCTGAGAAGTTTGAATAATTTTTAAATACAAAAGCAAATCTATTTTTCAAAGTTAAGGAAGCTTTTTTTGTGTGTGACACTGGGAATTGAACCCAGGGCCATTCTAGCTCCGAGCTACACCCCCAGCCCTATATATATATATTTTTTTTTTGCAGCACTGGGGATTGAACCCAGGGATATTCTACCTCCAAGCTACACCCCCAGCCCTATTTTTTATTCTATATTTTGAAACAGGGTCTCACTAAGTTGCGGAGGGCCTCACTAAGTAGCTGAGGCTGGCTGCAAACCTGCAATCCTCCTGTCTCAGCCTCCCAAGTACTGGGATTACAAGCGTGCACCACCACGCCCAGCTAGGAAGTATTTTTTTAAATAAATACATTTCTTGATTCCACGTTGGTGTCATTTCATTTGAGAAAAACAAAGAATTTGCTTAAGAAAAGTGCACTGAAAATAATCACACCTTAAAAGATGTCTATTACCCACATGCTCATATTATTATCTTTGTATACCATTTATCTGGGCTGGCAAACAATACTATAGGTGGTATCTCTCCTACAACCATATATTTATTGTTTGTAAGAGTTAGAACACACAGATTCTTCCTATAAATGTAAGCATTTTAAAGACTATCATCTGACCAATTCTTTATAGGTGATCATGGTTTATTTTTAAATTCGCTTTATGCTTCATCATTTCACTGGTGTGTTGCTTCCTAGTTTGTCATTCATAAACTCTTTTACAAGTAATCCTCTGATCTAGTGATCTGAAGATATAAATGATTAATAGCAGAGTGCAACTCATTTGCATCTACAGCCCCAGTGTCCTATGTGTTTCTGTAGAAATTATTTAGCTTAGACACAAACAAAAAAAGCTCTGTAAGTCAAAGTGTAAGTCATGTTTCTCAAATAAATTTGCCTTAAAGCCCTAGAGTCTCATTATAGCACAACTTGAAATGGTAGAAAATCTAGTGAGGCATGTCACCAAAGGCTGTTTCCTACTGGAATTTCTGAGAAAAATTCATTAAAATGTTTTCAACTTTAATACCAATCACTGGTTTAAATTCTAAGAAAATTTTAATAGGAATATTTAATAGGGTATTTTAATGAGAAAATCTTGAAAATACTGAATCATATTTAAAAAAAGAAAGAGAGCTATCTTTGGGCTTGATGAATTTTCAAAGAGGCACGTTTTGAAGAATCAGTATGAGTTTAAAGAAAATCAACAAGAGTAGAGAACAAAAAGAACAGGTTCCTTCAGAGGGGAAGGAAAGGAGTTAAATTAATAAGAGGAAATCCCAAAGTGATCTAATGTGTATCTATGCTGTTTTTGATATATCCACAGAAAATATCCCACCTCCGACTCCCTCCCTCATATCACACACAGCACTTTCTCTAGCTCTATCAAAGAAGGCTTGTCTGGGAAACAACTTTTCATCTCTAGCAGGATAAAAATATTGGCAAAGTGTGAAGCAAGGCAAGACCTCTGAAAGCCTGGAGCTGAGCATCAGAACATTACAGATACGGTGAAATTTGCCTCTGATCTCCTCCCATACTGTCAAGCATTTGACTCACTCCTCTGTTGCGGTTGGAAGAGGTGCTGTGATGTGGAGGGAAAGGGGCGTTCGTCTGTGTGGCTGTGCCTGTCCTCCCGCGTGTCTTCACAGGTTGCCTGCATGCTCAGTTGCTAGCGAGGCGGTGGAACCTCAGACACTCGCAGACCTCTTCCTCCAGTCAAGCTATCCTTGCATGAATGGCTTCCTGGAGCCTCAGGTTGTCCGTGAAGAATGTCTTTTTCCCCCCAGCAGAGTATTGTTTTTCTTAATGTCTTAAAAACTTGAAGAATCATTTTATATTTATTTATTTGTTTATTTATTTATTTTGCGGTACTGGGGATTGAACCCAGGGCATTCTACCTCTGAGCTACACCCCCGGCCCTATTTTTTATACTTTATTTTGAAACCGGGTCTCATGAAGTTGCAGAGGGCCTCACTAAGTAGCTGAGGCTGGCCGCGAACCCGGATCCTCGGGTCTCCGCCTCCCAAGTACTGGGATGACAAGCGTGCACCACCACACCCGGCTGGCTTGATGCTTATGAATTAACATGAATTCTTCTGTTCGGTTCTTTGCCGTGTGTTTGTTGGCTGAGAGAGGGCATGTCAAATGAGCAATGGCTAAAGGGGGAGGGCACCAAGTAGAACAATTTGAACACAAAATATAGGAGATCCTAATAATGGCTGATTGTGCTAATTTTGGTAATTTAAAGTTATGAAAAGATTGCATTGAATACATACATTCATCTCCTTTTTTCCTTTTTTCAACCCTAACACAGACATGTCTAAGTGGTATGGAACAATTTGTTACTTACCGACAGACATCCGCGTTTGTGTGATGGGAGATTGGTGAAGTTATATATGCTGCATAGTTATGAATAACTATTTGTGTCACTCTTCCGTGTCTTATTTGACCCTATCAATATTGATTTCTGGTTGAATAATATTTTCTATTTCATTTTAATGGAATTTTCCATAAAACACATGCCCTAGAACATTTTATTTTCATTACTATTTGAACACAACATGTAGGAGATCCTAACAATGGCTGTTTGTGCTTTATTTGGTAGGAAACGCCATCAAAGGAACATGGTCACCCTGTGAGCATAGTGCAACAGGTGTTTTTGGAGCAGGCGCATCATCTTTGGAGAAAGGAGGGTAGTAAAACACCATGTTCCTGAAACATCCATTTCTATTCCAAAGAACCTAGCCAAGTCAAGGGAGCAATAAAAGCAGGCTGGATAGGAAAGTCCAGATAAGTGTAATCTTCAAGGACACTGACTTTCTCTCACACACATACTAGAAGCTAAGGCAAGCTAGTGTTATCTGTAAAATTGCTTTTTTTGTTGTTTTTTTGGCACGTCCACTAAAGCCACTGTTTCTTGGCATTCTGGTCACCCAAGGGAAAAAAAGCAAGCTAATGATGTCACTGCTTCTGCTGCCTAACCTACAAAACCGTCTCCCTGGGAGAACTGGTGTGGAACAGAGCACTGTGGAGAGGACAAACAGTGCTACTCATCCAGCTAGCTGCCACAGTACTTTCTAGAAAAGCACTGTGAGGAACACAGGTGCTACTTGCCCAGCCTGTCACCTCTGGACCTTCCCCGTAAGCAAGCTTCAGTCGGCCCTAGATGTCACTCCCTAGATGTCACTCTCTACCTCTCGGCATCTTCTTTGGTCTCACAGCAACCGGACCCACTGTTGTCTCCCAGTGAGGCTGTGGAGACCGCAGCAGGGTTTGAACTATAAACGGAGATTCTTGTTTGCATTCATGATCTCCCTAACCCTGGGACTCTGACCTTCATTTTCTTAGTTCCCATCCCAAATCCTTTCTAGATTCAGGAGGAGAAGTATATTATCCCACAGTTGCTTCAAATTTTGGAAAAGTTTCTCTTGGATCATGAAAAATAAAGCAGTAGGTCACCCAACAGGGACACTTTGGTAGGAAAAGGGTATATTTCTAATAAATGTTAGAGCTTCTCTGTGGTATCTTTCAAAAGCAAAATTTTTACAATGGAAAAAAAAAGAAATTAGAAAAGAACAAGAAATAAGGCTGGGTGTGGTGGCGTACGCTTGTAATCCCAGTACTTTGGGAGGCGGAGACCGGAGGATCAGGGTTCGCGGCCAGCCTCGGCTCTCTCTCTCTCTCTCTCTCTTTCTCTCCTTAGTGAGGCCCTCTGCAATTTCGTGAGACCCAGTTTCAAAATAAAGTATAAAAATAGGGCCGGGGGTGTAGCGCGGAGGTAGAACGCCCCTGGGTTCAATCCCTGGTACCGCAAAAAAAAGAAAAGAAAAGAAAAGAAAAGAACAAGAAATAGATTTCTAAGTACTGCAAAGCTTTTTAATTTTTTTTTATTGTACTGGGGATTAAAGCCAAGCGCATTCTACCTCTGAGCTACACCCCCATTCCTTTATTTTTTATTTTATTTATTTATTTATTCATTTATTCATTCATTCATTCTTTCTTTTTTTTATTTTGCAGTACTGGGGATTGAACCCAGGGGCATTCTATCTCCAAGCTATACCCCCAGCCCTACTTTTTATTCTTTTATTTTTGAAACAGGGTCTCACTAAATTGCGGAGGGCCTCACTAAGTAGCTGAGGCTGGCCATGAACCTGAGATCCTGTCTCAGCCTCCCAAGTACTGGGATTACAAGCATGCGCCACCATGCCTGGCTGTTTATTTTATTTTGAAATATGGTCTCACTAAGTTGCCGAGGGCCTCACTAAGTTGCTAAAGTTTTCCTCGAACCTGTGATCTTCCTATCTCAGCCTCCCAAGTACTAGGATTACAGGCATGCCCCTCTAGCCTTTTTATCTTGAATTTTAAAATAAAGAACCATTTCTAAATCTTGACACCATATTGTTTATGAGGTCATTGAAGTGACAAGATATATAGAAGTCACTCCTATAAACAGAAGTAGGTTCTAAAATGGCATTTAATATCCTCAGAAGATATGTAACTCAAGGTTTGTGTGTTGAGTCCCGAGGGGCTGTGTCTGGCCCACAGCTGTCTCCTTGCTCTTAAAAGCCACACAGCTTCCCCAGTGTGTGGCTAAGGCCAGCTTACCCACCCACCCAAGATGATTTAGATGTGTAGCTGAGGAGTTTGGTCCTCACCAACCTCACGTGGGAGCCACCCCAGCCCAGCTGTGACCCCAGCAGACAAGGCCCTCCTCTCCTGGCTGACATTAGGGTTCACTTCAAACTCTCTGTGCGTACACACTGGGAGTCTGGCCCCTTCAGCACCATCTTGTGCAGCTTCACTTGCATTGAAAGTGAGCAGGGTCCTGCCTGTCCCACTTTGGTGTCTCCCTACTAAGCCCTGCACTTCACTCTGTCAATGTCTGTACACACTCTCCTTCCGGAGTCTTCTCACAGTACGTCTAAAATCTTACAAACAGCACTCACAGCCCCTCCTACAGAGCCCACTGTAAAAAGCCATTTTTTTTTCTCACATATATCTGAAACTTTATACTTTTTCTTTTATTCTAACTTGATGTCATTACTATATTCCCAACCACAGCTTTGTGATTTACCAATTGAGACATTGTCTTAATCTTGAATTCTTCAGAATCTCATCACATTTAGTTATAATTTAGTTATATAAAAATTGGTCGCCCATCTGATATAAGTCTAGATATTGAGTTGGACTTAGGTAAATTTGGTAATTTAATATTCTCAAAAACAAGCCAGGTGGTGGTACACACCTATAATCCCAGTACTTGGGAGGCTGAAACAGGAGAATCACAGTTTGGAGGACAGAGTGCAGTAAATTAGTGAGACTCTGTTTCACAATTTAATAATAATAATAAAAAGGGCTGAAGGTATGGATAGCTCAGTGGTAGAATGTCCCTGGGTTCAATCCTCAGTACCAAGATAAATAAATACTTATATAAAATAGGTTACATTGAATACATACATTTTATGTGTGTGTGTGTGTGTGTGTGTGTGTGTATGTGTGGTACTGAGGATTGAACCCAGGGGCATTCTACCTCTGAGCTACACCCCCAGCCCTATTTTTTATTCTTTATTTTGAAACAGGGTCTCACTAAGTTGCAAAGGGCCTCACTAAGTAGCTGAGGCTGGCTGCGAATCTCAGCCTCCCAAGTACTGGGATTACAAGCATGTGCCATCATGCCCGGTTTCCTCCAGCCCTTTTTTATGTTTTGTTTTGAAACAGGGTCTCACTAGGTTGCTGAGAGTCTCACTACTTGCTGAGGCTGTCCTCGAACCTTCATTCCTCCTGTTTTAGCTTCCTAAGTACTGAGATTACAGGTGTGCACCACCACACCTGGGTTGAATACATAACATTTAACCAGACATTAAAATAGTGAATTACTATATTCAAGAAATAGTTGTGCTGAGTAGCAAATTCATAATCTATAAAGATGTAAAGGATTATGTAATGCTGGTGTAGATTGAATTATAGTCAAGGGACTTGAATTCAAGTCTCTGAATCTTTTCTTGAAGCTGTTTGGATAAGCTGTCCACCCTCACCCTGCAGGTCAGGTCTGAGGGTCTGGGGAGAGGGCTGGACCAGAAAGACCTCCCACATAATGGATGCCCTGAGATGTTATTCAGTACAGTGAAGAGTCAAAACAGAGTAGACTCAATCACTTAATTTTTTGCTTTCATTTTACTTCTCTATAATTTGTGCCTTTCTTATTTGGGAGAAAGCAAACAGCAGCATTGGAAGTTAGCAACAATATGGAACAGCAAGTGGGGAGGTTCTCTGTGTCACCAAGCATGGTACCTTGGTCAGTCCAAGTCTTTAATGCTATAGCCCAAGAATGGCCCTGCTCTCCTCCCAGGCCTCAGTCAATGTTGCTAAATGGGTGCATTAAAATATTCACTACTTCAGAGCCAGGCGTGGTAGCGCACGCTTGTAATCCCAGTGCTTGGGAGGCTGGGACCGGAGGATCCGGGTTCGTGGCCAGCCTCAGCTACTTAGTGAGGCCCTCCGCAACTTAGTGAGACCCTGTTTCAAAATAAAGAATAAAAAATAGGGCTGGGGGTGTAGCTCGGAGGTAGAATGCCCCTGGATTCAATCCCTAGTACCGCAAAAAAAAAAAAAAATTCACTATTTCAAATCAGTTAAACAAAAAATTTAATATATGGTATCAGCACCAGTTAATATGCATTAAGAGCTTAAAGTGTACTGGGGACCATGTAAGTGCTTCACATTTATTAACTCCTTCGGTCCTCACAATTCCCTAAACACACCGTATTTAGCACAGTTTTGTAACTTACTGAAGGTCATGTAGCTACCAAGTAGTAAAGCAGAATTAGAACATTGGCCGTGTTGACTAAACCTCCGTGCCACCTCTGTAGCTATTGTGAGCCAGGCTTAGTTGCACCAAAGAGACAAAGTCCTTCACTTTGGTGTGAACTTGATTTTATAAGAACCGATATGAAAAAAATATATATATTACAATTCTCTGATATTTGCAAGAGCTGCGCCATCGTGCTAGGCTAAATATGTAAAAAGGGAAAGAAACCTGTCATGTTTTAACTGAATGGGATTAGGTCTGTGACTTTATACTTGTTCAAGGTCATCCATTCATTCTCAGTAGCCCCAGGTTATTGCAACCGTGAGTATTTTCCTTAATTGATTCAGATTAATTTTTCCTATGCTCTAGAATTAAAATAATTCAATCTTACTAATTTTGTGTCTTTTCAACAGTAATGAGACTTTGAGAATATAAGTGAACTACTCATCATCATAAATCATTCTGTTGGATTCTACTTCTAATATCTTCAATATAATAAAACATTAACATTTGCCTTCTTTTTAAAAACCTATCAATCATGCCTGTTATTTAAGATATATTTTTTTCAAATTTGCAAATTCTTGCACTTTGGTACATATTTAGTGGTTGTCCAAAGTAGTCATCCACAAAAGTATTTGAATGTGATTTTTTTGTTTTAAAATTGACTTTGGGAAAGTCCAATTGATAATATGCTAACATAACCAGGAAATCTGAATATGCTCTGAAATTCTGAATTCTTCCATTTTAGAATCTAAATTAGAATCTAAACGTAAAAATGAATGTATAGGTAGATATTTGTTAGCTTGGGCATGTTGTCCGGAATAAGAGATGCTTGCATTTGGAGCTGAAGGGACTCTTAAGAGATTGCCTGTTCCTTTCCTTTATGTTACAGGCCCTGGGCGTGAACCTATTCCCCCAGGAGCTGATGGGCCAGGGCTAGGTCTTGGGCTCCAGCTCAGAGCTGCTCTGCCCTGTTTCCTGGTGGGATGGGTGTGAGGTATTGATTCAACCACATGTTCCTGAGTCAGGAGAAAGCTGGTATCATTTAATATTCTGACAAATTTCCTGCCTTCACGAGACATTTATCCCCCAGGATGAAGACACGTGCTGTACTGCTGGGTCTACCTTAAGAGAAACTCAACCATTGACATTTTAAGGACTTTACTGCCCTACTGTAAATAGCACTTATATAGTAGTACATCCATCATGCCTTGGGAAGTGCATAAATTGTTAGGTTGACCTAAACTGTAAGGATAAATAAATAAGTACATAAATACATAAATAAATGAATAAGCAAGCAAGCCAAATACCTAAAATAGAAAATAAGTTACATAGGCACTGTATCAAAATGTGTCCTATTTCCAAATTTAGTTCTTTTCCTAATAGCTGTCAAACAAACAAAGAATCAACCTTTTCTAAAATTGATGCGAGCTGTTTTTTCCCGAATGTGACGGTGACCTGCTTCAGCCCCTTTCTCTGGACGGCACCCCTTTGTTCATTG
Source organism: Glis glis (assembly GCA_004027185.1). Lineage (NCBI taxonomy): Eukaryota > Metazoa > Chordata > Mammalia > Rodentia > Gliridae > Glis > Glis glis. The sequence goes on from PVJS01014008.1 coordinate 39,681, forward strand.
CCGTTTTCTACTTCGGGAAGCACCTCTCTCCGCGTCCTTTCTCTGAAATGTAACTCCTTTAAACTGTCCCCACCTCCTTATGTAAACCATGTGTGCTCCTCTAAAAATATAAATGAAAATAATGTGAATTGGTGACATTTGTCTGCCTTTATATTTTCTGAATTCAAAATGAACCCTTTCCTGGAGCTAACAGAATTCTGCAACTTTATCCATAAGTTTCTAACTATCCCATTATCTCAGGCATTTATTCACAAGAAAATGCCAGATCTTTTCAAGAAAAAGGCTTGATTTATGTTAAGAGAAACTCAAAGTATAAATTAGAAAAAAGAATACCTAAAAATTTTAAATGTAAGGAGTCAACTTCAAGGTCATGTGTGTGGATGTGTGTGTGTGTGTGTGTATCTTAAAGTGATTTAGGGTTTAATTAACGTTCTCATTCTAGTAAACTCAATAAAATCTGTTTTTATGTTTCACATTTAAGTCAGAATATTTCCTATAAATTCAGAAAAATAGGCAGAAATCAAATGGCCAAGTAGAAAAGAAATTTCTGAGCCCTACCTCTGAGGAAATGAAAATTGGAGGATATGATTTTTATGTTGTGATTCTCCAAGAATCTATGTTTCTACATATCCCTCTATTGCCAAAACTGGATCTGTTGTTTATAAAGTGCTTAGTCACTTATAATAATCAAATGTGTAAACCAGTGTTCAGGGCAGTAAAATATGATGAATGGGAGATTTGTTGTTGTATACTCTACCCATAGATCACATGGGCTAAAATGCACATCTGTGCAGTGAGAAGTGGTATTTTTGTCAAATTATGCCAGTGTAGCATTACACACTTTTATGAAGAGATTTGCAGTGGGTTGATCATTTTCCCCAAGGTTCATTTAAATATTTATTTATTTTATTTCCACTGACACATTTGTGGCATTTGAAATGGTTCTGTTCTTTCACATTCCAAAACAAGTTAATGCAATGTAAATACACCTCATTATTCACAATAGTTACATGCCATCAAGTCACCACAACCTCTGAATTAGCAAATACTGAACCAATGTTCCTAGGGGAAATATTGAGTCCAGTTCTTGTGAGACTCTGGCCACTACATTTTTGTCATTCAATCAATGTAGAAACTTGACTTAGGTGGGAGGCGGAGACAGGAGGATCCAGGTTCACAGCCAGCCTCACCTCGCTCTCTCTCTCTCTCTCTCTCTCTCTCCCTGTCTCTCTCTCTCTCTCTCTCTCTTTCTACTTAGTGAAGGCCCTCTGCAACTTCGTAAGACCCAGTTTCAAAATATAAGTATAAAAAATAGGGCCGGGGGTGTAGTGCAGAGGTAGTAGAATGCCCCTGGAGCTGGGCATGGTGGCGCATGCTTGTAATCCCAGTACTTTGGGAGGCGGAGACCAGAGGATCCGGGTT
>PVJS01014009.1:0-41102 GCA_004027185.1 Glis glis
AAACCGGGTCTCACAAAGTTGCGGAGGGCCTCACTAAGTAGAGAGAGAGAGAGAGAGAGAGAGACAGGAGAGAGAGAGAGAGAGCTGAGGCTGGCCGCGAACCCGGATCCTCCGGTCTCTGCCTCCCAAAGTACTGGGATTACAAGCATGCGCCACCACACCCGGCTTGTCCCTGTCTTCTTAACCCCTTCAATGGCTGCCTTCCCACTTCCATTAGGAGATGGTGGTCAATAGTCCTCCAAGATTTGCCAGAAAACACCAGTGCCGCTACCCTGCACAGTCAAAGCCGTGACTTCCAAGCACACACCCTCCTGCTCACACCTGCGGGCTTCAACACAGGAACCGCAAGTTGACCCAGCACCCCAGCTGCTTGTACCCACCTGCGCACACACCCTGACCATTGCAACAGTCCGGGGATGGCTGTTCCCCAAAGGCTCCTGTGCTGGAGTCGGGGTCCCCAATGGAAAAGTGTTAAGAGGTGCAGGAAGAAAAGGTGAAGGAGGAGAAGTGTGAGGGACAGTAAAAGAAAAGCCTGGGAAAGACAGAGTGGGTGGCAGAACCATGCGCCCCTTCAACACTCCCGCACAGCCTCGTCATCTCTGTGCAGGTCCTGATCCTCCTGTGAGCACACGTGCCAAGGGGCTCTCAGGACCGCAATCCTAGGACAACCCTGACTCTACACCTGCCCCGTACACTCCCCCACACCCCACACCTGCTTCCTGAGATCACACCAGATAAACTGTCTGCAGCTTCCAAGGGAATACAAGCTAAGACACCCGAGGACTTCCCCAAATGCACCCATTCGAGCCCCCACAGCCTTCGGTTCTCTGTGTCCTCACTCGACAGCCCAGGCTAGCACATGCTGATCTCCAGAGCTTCAGGAGCCTTGGCACTAGGTTTTCTCATGGAAGTGGGCACCACAGGCCAGGCACCGAACTGAGCAGCCTTGGAAATGGTCCTTGGAGATGATCCTAGTGGATCCCTTGAGGATAGGGCGCTGTGGAAAGAACGGGGCCCTACAGAGACGAACAAGAACATCACTCTGAGGCAAGTGCCTGGTGCATTTAGGAAATCAGCAAATAATTCAGGGTAAGACACCCAGTATATAGGGGTGAGAGGTGAGGCTGAGAGGGCCCAGCTTAAAGACCAAGACGCCAACCAGAGACTCTGGCCCCCAAGCACAGGGGTCTTATGTAGAGAATGTCAGGTTCCCTGCTGCGTGTGTGGGTGCACTTGCTCCATTCAGCCCTGAGCCCGGGTGCAACTTGGCTGCACAACGACCGATTTTCATTCCCAGCATTGGGTCTATGCACAGCCGGCGCTCGGGCAGGATGGAGGGGGAAGAGAAGGACACTGTAATAATGGTCTGGTTGGTAGTTTTCTGCTCGCTTCCTTTTGGACACCAAAGTTTTCGTTCCCTCTCGACCTGGTTGTTGATGAATTGCCCAGCCTCCTGCCTTGCCCCATCTTTGTGCCGTTCAAGCCTCCTGGACTCCTGGACTCAGGCCGGAAGCCACGCCGCGGGTGCTTCTCTGAGTGCACGGCATTTCCCACTTCAGCTCACAGGTAGCATGGCCTTTCAGTAAGGGCTTTTAAACAGTCTCCTGCTTCCTCTGAGTCATTGACTTTTTAAACTTTTCTACTTTTTCCCCAGCTAATGCCCGCATTCCCTCCAGCTTCCTTCTCTTTTGAAAATTCAATAGCTCTATGCTGGGTTTGGGTCTTCTCTCCTGTGCAAGGCTGCTGGGTTTGTCCTGCTGCGAGCATGCTGCAGATGCACTGGTGTGGACAGCAAAGGGCCTGCTAATGGAGCCAAGGAAAGAGGCAAACCCACACTGTGTTTCAGAGCCAGAGAGGTGGGGGGGGGCACTCTACCACTTATTATGGGACTGAGGACAACTGATTAATATCCATAAAATCACTCACAAAAAATAAAATGTAAATAGCGAAATGGACCTCAAAGGATTGTCGTGAGATTTAAGGAGCATACCTTCTGGGGCGGCCTCTGCACCTACCAAACGCCCCATCGATGCTCATCTTCTCTACCTTCTTCTAGGAACTTTTGGGACGCTGCCCTGGGGGCTCTTCCAGCCACACTACACTTTCAATTCTTGCCCACCTGCCCTGGCAGTCAGCCCTGATGGGCACTAGTTTCAGAAGCCATAAGGCACAGGTGAAATTATTAGTCAGAGGCAGACTCCCCACTCTGCTCCTCTGGGCTCTCAGGAGCCACCAGAGCAACCCCCGCTTCCCCACCACCTTCTCAGAACAGTCCTGTCTGGACCAAGAGCCCTGACTTTCTAAAGAGAGAAATGTAAGAGACAAAGCACTCGTCGCCACACCCATACGATGAACAGGCCCCTCCTCCTCTGCTGGAAGAGCTGCAGTTCTTTCAGTCTAAAATACCTAGTTTTAGGTTTAACTGTGTTTTTAAGATCTTTAATATCCCTGCCATGCAAATTAAATAAATATATAAGCCAGGCGCAGTGGCACATGCCTGTAATCCCTGTATTTGGGAGACTGAACCAGGAGGATTGCAGGTTTGAGGCCAGCCTCAGCAATTTAGCAAAACACTGTTTCAAAATAAAAATAAAAAGGGCTAGGGGTGGAACTCAGAGGCAGAATGCCCCTGGGTTTAATCCCTAATACCAATAAATAAATAACATTAGTAACAATTAAGATTAGAAACTTGGGCAATGATAAAGAAACATGCTATCAACAAGAAGGCTTGGGCTCTAGTCTAGACTTAGTGACCCTAAGGTTCTAGAGGCAAACAGGTGTGTTTGTGTGTGTGTGTGTGTGTGTGTGCACGCACGTGTGCACGTGTGTGTGTGTATGTGTGTGTGTGTGTGTGTGTGTGTGTGTGTGTGTGTTGCTGTGGATGGAATTCAGGGGCATTCTACCTCCAAGCTACACCCTCAGCCCTATTTTATTTTTATTTGGAAATAGAGTCTTGCTAAATTGCTGACAGCCTTGCTAAATTGCTGAGGCTGGCTTTGAACCTGTGATCCTCCTGTCTCAATCTCCCAAGTATGGGGATTACAGGCATGCACCACCACGCCTGGTTCCACAAATGGAATTTTGAGGATCACTTTGGGCAATCTCTGGCCATCAGGCAATTACCATTCAACCATCTCAAAGGAACACAGTCTACACTACCTGTGAATCACTCTGGGAACAGGGACCCTACACTACAGAAGAGTTGGTATGGTCACGTGCTCAGAAACAAGGAGCCCTGCCCAGCCTGCCTTAGACAGGCACGAGAGCGCCCTGCACAGCCATCAGCCATGGCTTGATGAACTAAGTTGCAGACAGTCTCCCTGGCCACCACGAGCAAATCCACTGCTGTGGGCTTCCCGGGAAACACACACAGAGAAGGGCATTTTGCAATCCCACACTCCTGGGTGACCGGGCCACCCCTCTGCATCTTGTACTAGGGTGGTGACAGAAGCCAGGCACAGTATTGGGAGAGTCTGGGTCCCTTGCTTCCCACGGGAGGATGTCCCCTTTCCCAGGCTCTCCAGCCACGGGAAGCTCTCACCCTGGTGTTCTCAAACGCAGCATGCTGGTGCTTGCTGCAGACTGAAGCCAAGACCACACCCCTGCTCTCCAGTCTCTACAGGTAACTGATTTAGTTGAGCAGGGTCACACTGCCAGTGTCACGGGTCCTCTGGGAGCTGGGAGAAGAGGGGGTCAAGGACTCATAGGACTCTGCCCAGCCAGCCTGGCTCTCAGCCCACACTCCCCAACTCGCTAGGGCCTGTCTGCTCTCTGGGACACTCACTCCAGTCCGCAGGCCCCGCACTCCTCCACTGGCATCTAATGAGGCATGCTCTGTGCACCTGCTCACTTCTAGTTGCAGAATATCCCCAGGCATGACCAGGAAGGGCGATGTCCGCTTGGGGTGTGAGTCTGAGTCTCCCTCCTCAGTTTCTGTGCTAAGGATGTCTCCTCTGAAAGCAACATTTCCATCTCCAGGAGCAACCTCAACCTCTCTGCTGCCTCATCAAACATTTCTTTGTGTGGCTTTCTTTTCTCTCTTTCCTATTTCCAAGGCTTCTGAAGTACCCATCTTCAGACAATATATCATTTCTACACAAAGGCGATAATATCTACTTGGAAGTTACCCAGGCACTGAGGAACACACTTGCTCTTTACCAGATACGGCTCCTCCAGCAGAGATCGGAATGCCCAGCGCCGGCCTCGCCTCTGTAACGTGCAGCACACAAAACAGAGGGTCCCTACCTCTGGAGCTCATGTGCTAGTGAGAGAAGGCAGACAATGAATTTCAGACAGAACAGACAAGTCAGTTCCACAGTCTGCTAGAAGGTAATCATTTTACCTGACCCCAGTGAAAGAGGGCAGTCCTTCGCAAAGCAGGGGAAGTGTGAGTTTCTGCATAGTGTGGTCTAGCGCTGCTGGTGCTAATCTAAGGTACACCTCTGACACAAACACCCCGCGCTAATGGGAAAGGGCTCAGGACCGGGCTTGCTTATGTGTTTGTTTACTTGCTTCTCTTCTGTCTCCTCAGTGGGAAGGAAGCCCAGGGAGGCCTGCAAGACCAGCCGACTCCACTGGGCTCTTCCACAGTGCCCCAGCGATGCTGGGTACTCAATAAAACGGAGAGAGACAGCAGGGGCCTCAGACCTCACAAAGGGGGAGAGATCCATTCATTAAACAAATAAGGGAGGGCCTCGGAGTGTCTGGCCCCACGCAGTACACTGAGGACCCAGAGAAGGGACGGGCCTGTTCCCTGCCCTCAGGTGGCTTAGAAGCTCCCCGGGGGACAGATGAGCCAGCACTGACTACGTTCCAGCCATGTAGCAAGCTGCACCTGTGACCATCCCCTCAGGCCTCAGTGCTCTGTGAGCAAGGAAGGTTCCCGAGCCCAGCAAGGGGAAGGAGTGACATGGCCTAGGGACTGGCACCATCTACGACAGACCTAGCCTCACGTCCAAGCCTGTCCAACTGCAAAGCACGCACATCCCACTGCCCTGCCCCACCCCTAACTGCAGGAACAGACATTCACAACATGACCAGGGAGCCGTGGAGAACAGATGGGCCTGGCGTTGGACCGGAAGGTGACAGCCGTGACCATCATCTTGCTTTCTCTGTGGGGAAACAGCTCAGCCCAAAGGCGGTTCATGCACCGCAGCCCAGGACACTGCCTCTGCGTAACCCCTTCCCTCCAGCCCACCTCTGTCTGCCAATGGGGGTCCCAGGGCCACTTGTGTGCAAGGTGGGCAAAATAAAGGCTGGCAGTTGCTCTCTGTGCCCTCAGCTGAGTCCTCATAAACAGTAAGAGGCCATTTGCTTCTAATCGTTTTATGCAGATGAGCGGGCCCACTTGAGCCTGCCCGCTGCGCACTCAATTGCACAGCTGGCTCCTGGCGCAGCAGCCTGCCGCTCCAGCCGGGGCCTCCAGGCCGGGCATTTACAATCCCATATCAGCCTGCCCGGAACAGGCCCAGCTCTTCTGGCTCTGCAGCGATGCTCCTTGCTATGAAGAGACACTTCTTGGGAGGCAAAGAAAGCTAGAGGTCTGTTCAACAGATAAAATATTTCCCCTGCACTGAAAGACTGAACAGTCTGGCGACAGACATGCTGCTGACAGTCACCTCCCTCAATGGCAGGATGCGGGGCAGTCAGAGGCTCCAGCTGAAACCCAGGCTCCTGGGCCAATGCCCACAGGAATTTGTGATAATTTACCTACCTTTGTTCCAGAAAAGGCCCAGTTGAGCCCTGGGCCTAGGCAGAGTGCCTGATAAGGAATAGCTGACAATTAATGACTTTGAAGTAATAGATCCAAGCGTGGGAAATAAAGACACAAAAGGGAGCCGGGGGGAGAGGGACCCAGGTCAAACTCCAAGTTTTCCAGGTCCTGCTTTCAAAATGAGCCACCTTCCTAACGTCCTGCTCCGTGTGTACGTGTTAATTATACAAGACTCTACTTTAGGTCTGGAATGTCCCCCAAAGACCCAGGTGCTCCCAAAGTCGGTGATACAGTGGGGGGGGGGGGCTGACACTATCCATGGGGGTGGTAGTAGCTTCAGGTGCAACTGGGGGCATTGAACAAAAATAAGGGGGCAGTGGAAGTGTCTAGGGCAATGCTGAATATTTTCTGAAAAGGGGCTCTAAACTATTAAGTTTGGGAATCTGTATTTGGCCCGTGGTTTGGTGCTAGTGGGAGGTGGTGGAACCTCTACGAGGCGGAGCCTGGTGGAAGGAAGTTAGGTCACCACGGGGGTGTGCCCTGGAAGGGACTATTGGAAGCCTGGCTTCTTCCTGTTCCTTTCACTTCCTGGCTGCCATGGGGAGAGCAGCTCTGCTCCACCCCACGCTCCCTGCCATGATGTGCTGCTTCACCACAGACCCCAGACCATGGAGATGACTGACCATGCACTGAAACCTTGAGACCCTGAGCCGAAATCAACCTTTCCTCCTTACAAGCTGCTTATCTCGGGTACTGTATCACCATGATAGACTGTGACTGACACACACACAATTCCAAGGCAATATTCTGTTTTCTACTTATATTAAATATTCCAAAATATTTTCACTGAGCTCTAGAAAAGAGTCTTCTCCCAGAGAAAGCAAGATGTAAGTTGAGTGAGATCAATAGCCGAAACCTGTCTGAAATGCTTAAAAGCTAAAAGAACGGACGAGGTGATGTCACACCTGTAGGAACTCCTTCTGGCCCCACCTTGGTGAGCCAAGTCACGAGGAGGGAGGTCAGTATCTATCCCATCTGCAGCTGTGAGTTTCACAGAGAAATATCTAACCATGGTTGTATGCCTCCTGGTATTTTTCCTCCGCTCAATATCATGAATAGAGATAAACTGACTACTATAATAATATCTGAATCTCTGAGTGATGTGTGACACTTTGCAGAGCACTTTCACAATCACTAGCTAACACCTATACCTCTACTATCACATACACATACTCCTTCTGAATCAATCTTTTCATGTCATACTTTTTTCTCCGAGGCTCTTATAAAAGTGCTCTTCCAGAAACAAGGCTCTCAGGTAAAGTCCCCTTGTCCACCAAGTCTCACATCAAGGTGCATTACCGTGTGGACCCAGCTGGGACTGCCAATGCCTCAGGACGGTGGCTTTCCAACTCTTTTTAGTAGCAGGACCTTTTTCAAGTGACATCTCTGGACAATTTCAATATAATCAATGGATAAAAGGACATGACTTCTTGGATGAAGGTGGGTGGGATCCTTGCCAGCTCCACTCGCAGCCTCCTACATCTGTCCTTTATATACCTGCAGCCTCGGCCCCTGAGCACCTCAGAAGAGCCCTGAAAACAGCCTTAAAACCACTGGATTAGGATGCACGCGACATTTGCAAAGTATCACTTTAAGTAAAATGTTCCTCTATGGAGAAGTCCTAGTAGAGAGCACCAGGCTCGGAGTCAAGGACGTCTGAGCTAAGACCCAGGCTCTGCCTTTCAGCTGGATGGATTTAGAACCCGCTAAATGGCTGATCCACATCTGCAGAATGAGTCACTGTAAGGTTCACAGGAGGAAACAGACGCGGAACCCCGTCACTCGGTGAGGCTCACGTCTCACATGGCAGCCTCGGGACATGTCAGCTGCACGTGCAAGTCTAGCTCAGGCCTGAGGCTGGAGCTACGCTGGCTCCCCATGCACAGCTTCAGTCACCTGCAGTCAACCACTGTCCGAAGATCCCCAAAATTAAAACCTCCTAAGCTGCCGATAACTATTATTACAGTGTATGGCTATAATTGTTCTATTTTATTATTATTTATTGTTGATTTCACTGTACCTAGTTTTTGAGTTAGACTTTATCAGAAGTATGTATGTATAAGAAAAAGAGATAGTATACAGAGCATTTGGTCCTATCCATGGTGTCCTGGAAATGTGTCCCTGGGACAAGGGGGGCTGCTGAACCACTTTCTGGTTTCCCTCAGTTTGTGTTAATAAGGAGAGCCGCTGTGGAGCGCCTGCCTCGCCCTCCCACCCAGCCCTGTGTGTTTCCCATGTCACTGACAATCTGAGAACTGTAACTTTTAATTTCTTGACATCTGTGCACTGTTGCTCTTCAATTCTAGCACATTAACATAACTCTGTATATTCTTTTCCTTTGGAAACGATCGCATTGTAGAAAGTGATGACAGTGCACAGTGGGGAATGGAGACAGCAGAGGGAGGCAGGTGTTCCCCGAGGGGCCGCACGCCCCAGCGCTGAACCCCCTCCCGGCACCCCTGCACGCAGTGAGGTGCTGACTGCAGTACCAGAGGGGCCACTGCCAAGGAGCAAAGCCGGCACGTGTCCCTCCTAACGGCAGAAATGAGCCAACGACCAGTGTCCCTGGAGTTCCGGAGAAGCCCCACTGGCCCCTCTGGGCCGACCCTCCCTTCTTCAATGGCCCAGGGCCCGCTGGCTTCCCCTGGGCCTGGCCACTGCGGGCGCCCGCAGGCGAGCGGCAGGGAGGAGACTGAGGGTGAGGTTTACCCTCGGGGTTCCCTCACTGTCGGCTCACCACAGGTTGCCTTCGTCCTCCCTCAAAGGTCACAGCTGTCTCCCTTGGGGTTCTAGAACCCCTGTCCCCTCTGGTCACTTCACCTAGGCGGATAACAGCACCTGCTTGTCCCGGGACCACAAGGCAGCTTGATGCTGCACCTGAGCCCGGCCGCACCCTCACGCATGGCCGCAGGCCACCGACTTGAGCATGCCGCCTGCTCCCTTGGCAATCCTCCTCCTCGTCTCCAGAAGCCTCCTCTCCCCAGTCCCAGTCCCGGCTCCACTCCCTCCCACTTCAGGCATCTCCCACTGCCACCTCCCACTGACACTGCCCCTGCTCAGGTCAACAGCAGGTACGTTCCACAGTCCACGGGTCTCCACCCAGCCCACCTCTCTGAACTCCCGGCCCAATGCAGCCGCCCTGCACTGCTCCTCCTTAAAAGCAGGGGTAACTGCAATCCAAGCCTCTGGACCTCCTCAGCGGTGGCTCAGGGGGCTGCCCTGGGTGTCTAGTTCTGCTTCTACTGGGTCTCTTGGGTGACTGTCCACCCATGCTCTCATCTGCTGAGGACACAAGGCTGGCGCTTGGCCCCAGGCTCCTGCAGCTCCGCGCCCAGATGGCCAGGAGACTCTTATAACCTGCAGTCCACCAAACTTGACATGTGGCCAAGCGTAAGTCATCCCCTCCCCCAAACCTGCTTCTCTTCCTGGGCTTCTGAGATTGGCGGGGTACTGCTGTCCACCCTAGCTCCCTATCTCTCAGCTGAGACCCAGGCAGCCTCCCGTCCCTTGCTCCCTGCCTGCCCAGTCCTAGGAATGGCACTTCCTCAGCCTTTCTAAACTATGTCCCCTGCTGTCCACCCCACCACTGCACTCAGATACCACAGGACCCTCCACTGGATCCCGCCCCAGGCCCGACTATACCGGCTGGCTCCTGGGCCACTATTCCCTCTCACAGCGCTGGTGTCACCACCCCTACTCTCTTGTCCCCTGCCCCCACCTCCACTGCCACCCCCTCCGGAGCACAACACCTACATGCCCTTCCGCCCTCTGCCCGAGCGACCACACCGACCTCCATGACCAGCTGCCACCTGCTCTCCGGCGCCCCTTCCTGAGCCCTCTGGAGACCTCCTGCCATGCCTCCAGCTCGCCCCAGGGTGCCGGAATCAGTTCTGCCCGCCGCTGCTCTGAGCAACCTCACTGCAAGGCCCTCCATTCACTTGATACCACAGAGTCAGTATCTCACACATGCCAGGGACACAACGGTAGACACTCGACGCTTCTGAGCCATGGCGGGGGCTCGTAAGTCCCCATTCTTCTCATTCCTCCTTTTACCACAAAAGTCTTCCTGCTCTTTGCTTGGCAGCCCTCCACTCCTAGGACGCTCCTTTAGCAAGGACCCCTGGCTTGTTTCTCAACCCTACGCGCATAGAGGGTAGGATCTGCTTCTGTGTGTTCTACCCTCGAATTCCCGACAGAACTTTACAGAGCACCCTGCTTGTAACCTGTCTCTCAGACCAGAGGCACTGGCTTGATCATGGGCGGGTGAAGAGTTAAATGTAAATGCAATCATACGTTTGTAGAAATTAGTTCATATGCATTCATTTATAATTAACACTGCACTAATATTCTAAAGTACCTATTCCAAATTGCCCCAGAACTAATTAAAATCTCAGAATGCCCCAGAGAGTAAAGTGTTATCAGCCACATTAATAAAAGCCCAGAACAGTTGTCAGAACAGCAGACTGATAAGGGATTATATTCTGGGAATCTGCCACCAATTTGTTCCGCCCTGCTAATGCAGCAGTTTAAGAAACTTCTTAGACCCACAATAATGCTATCTAACCTGCTGAATATGCATCGCTCCTGCCTGCCCTCTCCCCTCGGGCTTCCTCGCGTCTTCCTGTCCCTCCTGTGATGAGGGAAAGACAGGCAAGCACCTGTCTCTACCACGGTGTTCCCAGGAGAGACTGCCCTGAAAACGACCCTGCAAAGGGCAGGAGCCTCCACCTTGTGTGGTCAACCGGCCACCCTACATGTATCTGCTGAACCATTACACCTCCTCAAAAGTGCCCATGTTCCCTCGCCTGCAGGCTTCTGCATGAACCAGCAGGTGGTCAATGCCCACCCCGTCCCTGCTCCACCTCCTCCCCCACAGCCAAGTCACCCTTGAAGATGCAGCTCACAGCCCACAGCCCCCTCGTCCAGGAAGCCTTCCAGAATGTGGCCCCAACAGATATGTGGTCCTGCTCCCTCCACAGGTGGCTCACCCCTCCATCATACTTCATCCGTTTGCATCCCTGTCCAGACACTCAGCTGCTCAAGGGAAGATACTTGTCGAGTTTGATGTGCAAAGTCTGGCTCTGCACCCACCAACAGTACCAGCTCTGTAGGAGGAGGAAGGAGGAGAAGGGCACCTGCCTGCTGCAGGCTCTCGCGTGGCCCTCGGTTGTAGCAACCTCCTCAGTATCTTGGAAGCGCAAGCAGCCACGCGTCTTGCTTTAAAGGCGCCAGGCCCTGGGCATCCATCCTGGTGCTTCTCAGATCACAGGGACCGCCACAGAGAGCACGCCTTCAAACAGGGCCCTGAAGCATGGCAGCTGCCTGTTTCTCTAAGAACCATTTTTAATGTCCCCATACCCAGGGCCACATCACAGCCAGTCCAGTCCCGGTCACCCATGCGGGAGGCAGCGGCAGCCACTGAACTTCAGACAACAGCAGCGCCATCGGGCTGCTCCCCTTGCCTGTGGCACAGGTTCACGGGTTTCCACCACACTGTCCCTGAGAGCCACAAGGCCCAGGCAGGCCTCCCAGATGCTGATAAAGAAAGTCTTCTTTTCAAAAGTCCTGGCAAAAAGTCCTGCTGGGGCAGGACTTCGGCTCTCATTATGATGTATAATTACAGTGCACCAATATAAGTATTTAAAAATAAATAAAAGGAAGCAGGTATGAACAACCAGCCACTCAGCAGCATGAACCTGGGCCTAGTCATCAGCTCCACTCCACACAGAAATACCAATGGAAGTTATAAAAGATCAATTTGAGTTTCCCACACATGGCCATTGCCCAGGGCCAGTTCCTGCATGCAGGATCAGTTCGTTCATTCAAAAGATACTTACCCAGCATTTACTGTGTGTGTAGCACTGTTCTAAATGTGGGAAATAGAGCCATGAATTGATACTCCTCCCAGTACAAACTCGTTGATCTGTTTATGCCAAATCCATCAACATCCAGATGTTGAAGAAAGGGAAGACATGAATGATTCTATTCCACCCACAGGGAAGCAGGTCATGGGGAAGTACCAGGTCCACCTTCTGCACCAACAGCTTCTGCACCAGCAATTCCAACATACCAAGGTGCCTATACAGCACAACGGGAGAAGCCCAGGTCTGCTGGGGGGCTGAGGCTGACCCCAAGAAAGGAGACATTAGAGCTGAGCCTGGGAACGCCGGAATGAAGCTGTGATCCAGAGAGAAGCAGGAACTGGCACACGGGAATGGGTTTCATTGTCCCAGTGAGAGACAAGGGTGGTGTGACAGGTTCAGGGGGCAGCCAGTGCTCCAGGATCATTGAAGAACAGTGTCGTTACTCAGAGCAGAAAGGGGAAAGGGGCATCCCAAGCAAAAAGAATGATGCACACAGGAGATGATGAGAGCCCAGACACCGGGGGCTTCGGAGGTCCACTGCAGATGTGCAGGTGGCTGAGGCGGGAGGGGTTAAAACGTCAGGGGGCAGAGCAGAGCGGCAGAGTGACCGAGCAGGCTCTCCGGGGGCTGGGACAGTCTCTGAACAGTGGTGGGTGTCATGGAGGGCCACTTTAGGGTAGGGATAAGACCCCCTTTCACTTTGAAAGACACCTCTCATGCCAGGAGGGCAGTGGTTTCCACAGGGGAAGGCACACCCAGGGGATGCCTGAGACAACCCACCCAAGTTTAGGAAGAAAACAGGAGAATTCCTCTTTACCTTTCTTACCTCATTCTTTTGAAACATAACATTTTACATATGATCTATAATGTCTGTAATATGCCAATACAGCAGTATACATATTTGAACCAAAATGTCCGAGTTCACACCCCAGGCCCATCACTTACTATGATGTGACATTAGATAGGACATTTGCCTCAGTTTCCTAATTGTAAATTGGAGACAAAGATAGGAATTGCCTCACAGGGCTTTAAGGAAGATGAGGTGATACTTCTAAGACCCTCAGAATAATGGTAGACCCACAGCAAGGACTCTTATGAATGCTCATTAAATTATTAAAAATACAACATCTTAGTAAACAACTGCATATTTACCAGAGATACATTCCCCGATTGCTTGCAGCCCACTGGTGTAGGTGACATGTAGTCTGGAGTGGAAGGGCAGACCTGAGCTCTACCCAAGGTGCATAGAGGAGACACTGGGACCTGACCTGACAGAACAGCGGCCAGGATAGAGGACTGGAGAGATGTGGAACAGCCCATGATAAATGATGGGAGGTCTCTGACTGAGACAGCTGGATAATGGGGCCAATCACCAAGGTGGAACCCAGGAAGCACACCTATCAGGAACTAGGCAGTTCCACACTGAGCATATCACAAAGTGTCACCTACCATGGGACACCCAAACTGAAATTTGGGCAAGGAGCACATGTATAGGACACCAGAGCACAGCTGCAGGTGGAACCAAGGAAACGGATAGAAACCATGTGATGGACACTAATAGTGGCCACCAAGCACTTCTCCCTACCAGGGATCAGTGCGTAGCAGGGCTGCACTTCCTGGCCCCTCCAAGTAGAGTAGGGCCACGTGATCCCTCCAGGCCAGTGAGCTGCATGGGCAGACATGACAGATGCTACTCCTGGGCCAAGGTGAAACCACTCGGGGCTTTCCTTCCCTGCTGCATGTGACCCTCCAAGTTCAAAATGATGGCTGCTCACTTGGTCCAGGGACCTGAGCAGCCGACCTCCGAGGACCTACGATGGAAACATAGCACCGACAGGAGAGCAGGCGTGGTGAGGCCGCATCCTTGTGCCTGGGGAAGCTTAGGTCCAGGGGTGCAACCTGGCCTGTCCTGACCAGCACAATCAGGGACAGTTCTGAGACAGGCAGGGCAGGAGCAGCAGAGGCAGGAGGAGCTGGGGAGCACGAGTCACTGAGGGACTGTGAACTGTGCTGAGCCCAAGCTCACAAAGCACACATGCCCAAGGCCCCGTGTGGCTGGAAACCTCTGCGGTTCTGTTCTCTGCACAGTACAGAGAAAAAACAAGGGCATTCAGCAAAAAGAAAGATCCCCAGTAGACATCTTTCCACAGAGAAAAGTGTGACATTCAGATATTGACACGGTACCACCTCTTCACCTGCAAACTTTCAAAGGCAACACAAGCCTGCTTTCAGGTATTTATCAAGTCAGCTGTGTAACTAAGGCCAATGCAGGAGAAGGCAGAAACTTGAAATACTGTTGAAAAAGCTCCGTGAAGAGCACAGGTGCGTCTTAGGCACAACCATGGAATCAACACCTGGGCTTCTTAGGCAGGATTTAACAAGAATAAGAGGAAATTTTTACAACTCTCTTTGCATAAAATGACCCCAGAAATAACAAGCTCAGAAAGGTTCAGAAGCCATTTTTATAAACTTGACATATTGATTTCTGTAGGCTGCAAAATGTTTTTCAAAAACACCAGCTGTTTCATCTAACAGCAGGGGAAAAAAAAGATCTCCTTTCCCTGTTTCTTTTACTATTCAAATTCAGAAAAAATAAATAAATAATGTTGAGTACATATCAAAAGTGTTATTTTACCTTGTCAGGGTTCAGAGCAGAGAAAAAAAAATCTTATTTTGTTTCCTTCTAATTGTTTTAACAAGCTATAGAGTCAAGGTCAATTGTTTGAAATGTCACTGAGCTGCTCTTTACTGAGCACATATTCAAAGAATCGTGTTAGAATTTTCCAAATCACAATACTGTGCTTGGCAAACCAGGGAACGTAGTGCGGGCACGGACCTCAGCCACAAGACAGCTGGGCAGAAGGTCGTTTCTGCATATGTGCGAGGCTTCTGCTGTGGCCAGACAGGAAGAAACACCCAGACCTTCCACCTTCCCAGCAGGTATCTGTGAAATAAAAGTCCATTTAGGTCAGTGAAATCAATGGAATACGAGGCCATTTTCTACACCACTTATTACCAGAGGGGGCCGATAATCATATTGGAAAGGAATGTGCCTGTGTGGCCTCCCTGAAGACGCTGCCTAATTATTACAGAGTAGACAACAAAAACCAGGAAGCAGACAGGCAGAGTTTCCATTTCTTACCAGGGTGGAGAAAGACCTGGCAGAGGTACACTGGAAGGGACCAACTCCACATTCCGTGAGTAGAGCTGAGGCTCCGTATGAGACAGGAATGTGGCCGTGGAGAATAGTGACAGGGCAGGGGCAGGGAGATGTGGAATCCTGTGCCCCCCCCAACGATCAGGGGTGGGGTGAACTCATAACCATCACTTCTGGGACTCAAATTCCTTGATTATCAAATTAGTAATGGGTCTAAAATGAAGGGTTTTTAAAGCCAATCTCAAAAGGTCACATACTGTGTGATTCAATTCACACGGCATTCTTGAGATGACAGAGGTGGGGAGCGGATCCGCAGTTTCCAGGTGGGGGTGGGTGAGCAAAGGCGACAGCAAGAGGTCAGCTTGATCGTGGGGATGGCGCAGATCCGCCCCCTGCCAGAGGAGCCGCTGACACACGTCTGCAGTGATGAGGGACGGTGACCACAGGTGCACTCACAGTCTTGATACTGAGCTACAGTTGTGTGAGATGTAAGCTTGGTGGGGTGGGGAGTGGGGGTGTGAGAAGACACACAGGACCTTTCTTCACAACATAGCAACTTCCAAACCAGGAATAGTGAACAACCATGTTCAGGGATAATCCGTCCATGACCAAAGAGCTGCATGCTAAAACAATTGAGAAAATCATTCACATACAATTTGGGGGAAGGATAGAGGCTGCCACCGCCCAGGATAGAGAGAAGGACGGCACCATGACGATGCAGCCCGGGATGGAAAAGGATTGACCCAGGCTTCTCAGGGTGGCCACACTGTACAACGTGCCCCAATCACCCAGCAGCTGCGTTACTAGACATTTACCTAAGATGACAATGGCACAGTGCAAAGAATAATGATGAAATAAAAATGTATGCTCAAGACTATTCACCTGAGTAGTATTTTTTGGTTGGAAAATTTTAAAACAATCCTAAATGTCCACCAAATGAAGACCAATGAGGTAAAATCTGTGGCCCACACGTGATAAAATGCTCTAAATGTGACAACAGTACTGGACATTTACTGGTTGCTTTGGGGTCAAGAAGCACGTAGCAAAGCAGTCAAAAACACAAGCCCTAGAGCCTGCCTGCCTGGCCCAGGAGCAGTCCTACCACATGCAGGCTGCGTGGTCAAAACAAACTGTTGGGCCCTGCTGGGCCTCAATTTCCCCTTCTATAAAAATGGGAATAACAAAGTCTAACTTTCAAGGTTGCCATGAGGACCAAGAGCTATTAGCTAGAAGACACTGAGGACAGCCTCTGTAACATAAGCTCTAGAGAACAGCTTGTTAAATAAAAAATATTTTCATAAAAACATGTCTGCCACACCGGAGCATGGGAAAGATCACAGAGGAGCAGGGACAACCCCTCTGTGAGCACCCGTGTGGCTGTGCACAGGGCAGGGGCTGCTGTTCTCCAGCCAGCATACAGGCATCACACCTAGGCGGTAAGACTGCGGATTATTTTTGCTTTCTTCTTATTATTTCCTGTGTCGATAAAAAAGAAAACAAATAAAAATTATAATACCCAATCTGTAGTCTGAGACACTTCCGGAAGGTAAGCTGCTAGGGGCTCTCTGGGGAGAAATTTGGCAAAATGTGCTTCACATTCTGACCCGGCAGTTCTACTTCTAGGAATTTGTCCTACAGAAGTAATACAAGTCTACAAATAGATACATACACACATAAAACACATAGAAGTGCTCACGTTTACACACACACACATACACCTAAAGGAAAACTTACTACAGCCATCTTTACCACAGCAATAACATTGATAAAGCCTCAATTCTCATCAGTTGTACCACGGTTGGCAGCGACAGGGAATGTCGTGTGGCACTGGAAGGTGGGGTCACAGCGCCACTCGGCAAGGGCAGACTCTGCACTCCACTGTGAAGGACCACTGACACAGAGAGAAGAACTGCAGCTCGCCCCGCACGGGGACACCCACACACCCAATGAACTTCCCGGCTGCCCCAAAGTCAGACCTAGGCCTGAGGTTAGGGAGAGAGGAAGCAGGAACATTTGGTGTTGCAGAAGAGTGGGATCCTTGATCTTCGCTGTAGTTGTCAGGAAGCCCAGGAATGTCACAGGACAAGCCCGGCAGGAGAAGCCCTGCAAGGCACAGAAGTAACCCAGATGGACAAGGAGACAGCACCAGACGGTCAGAGGGCTGGGATCCAGAAGGACCTCGGTGGAAACTACAAACAGCTGCCTTGATGGCCACAGCTGGCCCCTCGGACTACAGTGCAATAAGCACTAACTAGTTGTGCCAGAAAAAGAGTGGAGGGACGTGTGTGTGTGTGTGTGTGTGTGTGTGTGTGTGTGTGTATGAAAGAGAGAGAGACAGGCGCCATAGCCCGAGTGCCACAGAAATCAGAGCTTCAGGTTCAGAGCCGGTAAGCCCTGGCCCCCTCCCCTCAACCATCTCCTTTCTAAAACGATCTCTGTTTGCCAAAAGGAATTCAGGCTCCAAAAATACACTGGTCCCTCTGAAATCACATCCCTCTGCCCACACAGCTCAGCAGCAGCTGCTCCACTTGGTCTTGGGACAGCTGCCACCTGCTGCCATGCTGGGGCCCTGGTCTGTTATTCCTGTCAGCCCACGCGGCCATAAGGTTTCATATAACCACCTTGTGAATCCTTTTGGAGCAGGAACACCTCATATATTTTCTAAAACTTGCACAGATGTTGCAAGTGAGCCCTGGCCACCAACCTAGATGTTTGATCAGTATTAGTTGACGAATTAGTCAATAATTCATCCAATGTGTGCTAGAATTTTGCACACCACGATCTAGCTTCACTGGAGGGATGCATTTACAATAAAGAATTTAAGAATAGGGGTTCAAAGACCAGATCCCCTTGCTAACTAATGGACCCAGACAAATTCCTTAATCTCCTGGTGCCCAAGTGCTCTTAAAACAGGAAGAATAACAACAGTACTGTGACCACAGGGCTGTGAACGGCTAGCAGGATAGCTAGTGTGGACTGTGTGCCTTTGATACAGCAGGTGCTATTCCAAATGAGGCCAGTCCCGTCTCATTTAATACTCAAAGAAACCATACGAGAAAGTACTGCTTCCATCCCCAGGCTACAGATGAGGAAACTGAGGCAGAAAGAAGTCAGGAAGTGCTGGAGCGGCATTCAAACCCCGATAGTCACATTCGAGACCCTGTGTTCCTGACCTGAATGGCCTGCCACATAGCACGCACCAACGCTGAGAACTTCCTGAACCTGGGCGCAGCTGGAGGACTTGAAAAACAGCGCGGCACCAAGCGAGGAAGGCAGAAGCAGCGCGGAGCCCTCGCACCTCCAGTGCAGCCATGCCATCGTTCCTCCTGCGAAGGGGCCTATAGACATGCGTGCTGCAGCAGCTTCATTACCTGCTTGAGGCCAGCCCTCTTCAACCCCTTCTAGAAGCTGCTTCCAAGCTGAAGCCTGGCCAGGAACTCCCTGCGTGAAGCACCTGATAGCCTTGGCTTTCTTCAAGAACTCCTGCCCCAATCCAGTCTTCAGCCACCGGTGGCCTAATGGCTGTGCATTGCTTACATGGCCCTGTCTATCCACTAAGGCATCCTCCCGCCTTTAATCCCAATGCCACTCTAACGGTGGCACCAGGCTCACTAACTATCCAAGTGCTTTCTCATAGAGACAGCTTACTATCCTTTAACATTTAGCATTTTAAAACTCTATCTTCGTCAGGCATGGTTATGCACACTCATAATCCCAGTACTTGGAAGGCTGAGACAGGAGGATCACAGGTTTGCGGGCAGCCTCAGCAACTTGTGAGGCCCTCCACAACTTAGTGAGACCCTGCTTCAAAATAAAGATAAAAAATTGGACTGAGGGTGGAGTTCAGAGGTAGAATGCCCCTGGGTTCAATCCCCAGCACCACAGAAAAATAAAAAATAAAACTCTATCTTCTCTCATAGAACATATGCTCACCAAGGGTAGAGACGGCCTTACCTTCTCTATAACCCCCATTGCACCTACCAAGGCACCCCTGGGCCTGCACAGTTAGGCCTCAACTCCCAGATGGCATGTTCATCTCAAAGACTACGCACTGCAACAGCCAGTAATCATGAAAAGGAGTCCTTTTCCCGATGGGGTAGACCTGTATAAACACGCGCTGTTCCCACATAATAACCAAACCCGTGAGCAGGTGTTAGTTACACCTCTGTATAAGACACTGACACGGTCAGCCCTGGGGCAGCGCTTACCTGCTTCTCCTTCCTCCTCGCCCAGATTCAGCACGATGATGCAGATGTGCTTCCGCAGCTGGCGCGTGTTGGAGAACTTCCGGCAGCACTTGCTGCACTCCAGGCTGCTCGGGGCCAGGCCGCCGCTGGCCTCTGGAGCCACAGGGCTGTCCTCGCTTGGGTTCACTGTGTTTTCTGCCGGCTCCTCTTCGGCGCTGGGCTTCTTGGTGGATCCCTTGGGCCTGCCTCTCTTCCTCTTCATGACCAAAAATTCTGCAAAGGAAACAAGAGGGCGGGATGGAGTCACACAAGGTGGCAGGGCATGCGCTCAACTTCCAAAAGTGAGAATAGGCTCAGGTTTCACATTTTATTAGAAATGAAAAGTGTGAGGCAGTTCCAGAAATTACCAGCTGCAAACAACATCTGTAATACTGACATCACTGCATCTATGTATTAATGGGTAATCTATTTTATAATATTCTGCTTCAAGACTATCAGTTGATCAGAACCTGTCTGCACATGCACATATTTCCTCTGAGAAGCTGGGAGAACTTGTAAGTTGCGGCTGTCGGCCCCCAGACCACAAATCCCGCCCCTCCCTCAACACCATTTCCACTTAAATCCAGCTCTCAGAAACTGCTTCTTGCCTTTTTTGCAAAGGGTTCTGAGAGGCTGCTGAGCCTGTCATGCACTTAAAGAGTTATACAACTACACATCGCTTCAAGGAGTCAAATTGTCCTGGTGAGAAAGAGAAAAAAAAATAATTACAATCTAAAGCCACAAATTATAGGGCAAAAGACAATAACAATATTTTCCAAGTTCCCTAGCAACTTAGTGATTCTAAATGACATGCTCAGAGCTGCTTTAAAGCAAGTTCCACATTATTTTACAACGTACTTTTCTTCTTAATTTGTGTCCACCTCTAAGGCATTCATGTACAGAATGAAGATGGGAATTAAGAAGTGAGCGGGGGTCGGGGCGCACAGCATCGTGTATAGTCCTGCAAAGGCGGAGAGGCGTGGTCACGGGACACATCCCCTGGCCAGGCTTACAACCCCAATGCTGGAGCCATCTGTCTGGCTGGCTGTGGCCTCTGGGGAGCTGTCTCTGAATCTGAGCATCAGGGTAGAGAGGGAGGAATCCGGGTCCTGGCACCAACCATCTTGGCTGAACACTCAGCTGTGGAGTAAGGATATTTTTCCAGGCCCTTCCCACTCTCTCTAAAGCTGTGGCTCTTCACACTGAAACACCAGCCACTTTGCCCACTGATGCCCATCAGGATCCTTTAATTAAGAGGACTGACTGTGCCCACAAGTCAGAGCGGGAGGACAGAGGGCAGAGTCTGTAAGAAGAATGGCATGACCACGGTGTTCTGGGTGAGGAAGCCTGCGCTGGCACAGACCCATGCGCACAGAGGGCCCGGGCACCATATGGCACATGGCAGAAGACTTCCCAGGAAAGGCGGGACACCTGTGGGAGCAGAGCCTCTGCTGAGCCACCATGCCAGGGGCAGGTCGGCCTTGGCTGAGGGTCCAAGCCAGAGCCTTCTCCACCCAGGGCGATGGGCACAATCAAGGCCTTCACTCCATCTCACTGGAGCGTACTGGGGCAGGGGAGACGAGGGAGGAGAAGATGCGAAAGCACACTGAGAGACCAGAGGAAACAAACAGCAGACTCTAGCCTCGCGGATGCCTTTGCCAGTACTGAATTTCACTGAGGACAAAGGCTGTTTCCAGGAAGACTGGCCCCTGTATACGGGAGGGTGGGGGAGGGATGGAATGCAGTAATGGAGTAAGGACAGAACATTTACATCAAAGTCATGAAAACTTTTCCTATCATTATTCCTCACAACAACATGCACAGCCTACTGAAGCAGCAATTAATATCAGAGAAGCAGAATTAGCAAAGTCTATAAAACACCCACCTCATGTCATGTCAGCTGAACTGCAGAAACACAGTGCTAATCGTTTATTGAAGTTTGTGGCCCAGATCTAACCCCCAGTGACAAACTCTGGAACCCCGCTGCTTTGAAATGCTCTCTGAGGGTGCAACTGTGTCGTCAAAACTTAACTTGGCCTCAAGCAAGTCCAGCCCTTGGCCTGGGTGGCTGGAGGTGATCTCTAGGCCCCTAGATGTCCCTCCTGACGAGAGCATCGTGTTTGCTTGGGGGCTCTGGCCCTGGGTGACTTATGATGGGGCTTTGGAACGGGGCACCAGCTCTGCCCTCCAGAGCAGAGATCCCCAAAGCTGATGATACTGCCCCCTGGAGTGGAGGGAATGTTGGACCCAGGGGGGGCAGTAGTAGCCTCCCGTACAACTGGGGGGCATTGAATGAAAATAAGGGGGTGATAAAAGCACACAGAGGAGCGGTGAGTAATTTTTTTCTGAAAAGAGGACAGTCAGCCAACAAACTTGGGATTCTATGCAGAGGAACTAGAAGACAGAGTTAGAACATCCAGGAGGGGCAGGGAGTACCCAGTGTGGGCCGCACGCCACTGAGCCCCAAGAAAAGCTCTGGACACCCCAGCCTCAAGTGAGCGTCCTAGGTGGAAATATTCTTGCTGTTGTCATACACCAAAGACAGGAGGAAGGGTGGCACCCAGGACTGTCTGGGAGGACTGAAAGCTCCCCTGGGAACGTTCCTGGTCCCAGGCCACAATTATAAGAGTAGGACATCCCTCAGTTCTGCAAGTTCTTCTTGCAGACTATCAAGCCTAAGGGAGACCACAAGGCTCCCCAAATTTGTAGCTAGACTATCAGGTAGTATGGCCCTGGGGACCCCCCAATTTTGTGGCTGGGGTCAGAAGCCTTGGGTAGACCTCACAGTCTGTGAAGAGCTGTGCCCCTATAACATGGAGTTTGACAAACTGGCATGGCAGGTACCCCACATTTACTCCACAGGGACACGCCAGAGCACACAGTCAGCAACAGCAGCTCCCACTGTGTGCGAGAAAGTGTGCTGGATACGTAGTGGGCGCATAGCACAGAGCGCCACAGGGCAGAGCTGTCTGGAAGTCTCTCTCCCCACAGACTGGAGACTCCTTGAAGGCAGAGTCCGTGTCCTAATGATGTTTTCATCCGCCCTGCACCTAACCCTGTGCCCTGACCCAATAAATCTGGGCAAGTTAAACTGACGAGCAGTGTGCAATCTGGTTGTCAAGGAAGAAACATTAAATCGGCCCTGAACGCTTTGGAAAACCTCAAACAGGACGGTGACAAAACTAATCTTCCATCGTGCTACATCCATAATTCAGATCCTCAAGACCAATTAGTTAGCTAGAAATGAAATATTCATAAATGAACTTGGAATAATTTAAGCCCTGAAAATGAGCTGCTGCTGTCAACCACCCACATTTTGTAAAAGCTGAAAACCTTGGAACTGGGCAAGAAAAACTGCAACCTCTACACCCAAACATTTGAATGGACTTGCCCACAACTCCTTTTCCCCTCCCTGACTCCCTCTACTCCAGCTGCCGCCGAATTCTGGGGATTTTGTCCTATCTGTGCAAGCCAGGTGTGGCGGTGCACGGCTGTAATCCCAGTACTTGGGAGGCTGAGACAAGAAGATCACAGGTTTGAGATCAGCGTCAGCAATTTAGCAAGGCCCTCAGCAACTTAGCAAGACCCTGTTTCAAAATAAAATAGGGCTGGAGGTATAGCTCAGAGGTAGCATGTTCCTGGGTGCAATCCATTTGTGCAGTAAATCCCTGTCCATTGCCAGGGAAATTCTGCCACCCCATGCCTGCACACTGTCTCCAGACTTCTGCTCCAGGCTCCCCTTGCCTCCAGTCCTTGTCTTATTGTCACTCCCTGGCTCTAGAATCTTCTACTCTTCTGGATGACTTTGCCCCCTGACTCTCAGACCTAGCCTTCTAGGTCCTTTAGAACAAGGTACAACACTGAGTGCGTGCATGCACACACACACACACACACACACACACACACACACACACACACACACTCACTTACTTCCAGGTCCTTTAGAACAAGGTACAACACATATACACACACACTCACACTCACACTTACTTCCAGTTCCTTTAGAACAAGGTACATCTGGGCATGGTAAGTGCACACCTATAACCCCAGTACTTGGGAGGATGAGACATGAAGATTGCAAGTTCAAGGCCAGCCTCAGCAACTTAGCCAGGCTCTCAACAACTTAGCAAGACCCTATTTCACACAAACACACAAATATATATATGCACATCCTAACATTTCAGGTCCACTTCACGTCTCAGCACCTCCTGCATGAGGCTGTCTCCAGCTATTGAAGCAGCACGGGCCATCTCCTCGCTGGACTTGTGTCACAGTGTGGACCCCACACACATGGAGTGTGTACTTTCCCACAGTCTCCCGATTGTCTCTCTTTTTACCTCTCCTCTGCTATAAACCCTGAGGTTTGGGAGGGCCTTTTAATTCCTGGGTCCCACAGGATCTTAAACAGAGCTGGATATGGAGCAGACACTTAATAAATAAACACTCCTTGATAAGTTGTCATTTGGAAAAGAGACATTTGAAAAGTAAGTCACTTCTTGTGGTCCAAGTTTCCAATAAGAGGAAAGGGGCTGAGCCACAGTGCATCTCAACCCTGCTCTGAACCCATGGATTGGAGACAGCTTCCTCTTAGTCAGCTAATTGTCCTTGCAGATCTAAGGCAAAAGGCAGATCTAAGGGACAAAAAGAGTCAAGCGAAGGTTGTTAAATTCAACCAAAAGACGACATGAGCATTATGGAAAAATAGCCCAACATAATAAAAAATTTAATAATGTAAGCCCTTTATTTGTGCATCACTCAAGTTTGCAAGACACTTTCCCTGCTATTATCTCATTTTATTCTTATAAAAACTTTACGAGATGAGTGGCACAAACACAGCTTCCTCAATAGGAAAAGAGGCGAGAGACCCACAGATTCAAGTGGGTTGGTACACTTGCCAGAGCCAGCCGCTGAGGGTGCAGGACTGGGATTTGGGGTTCCTTATTCCCAACCAGAAATCGTCCTGCTAGATCAGGCCCCTCAGGCATGGGTGAGGAAGGAGCCAGTGTGTGTGGTACAGAGAATACAGGCTTGGAGTTAGGCGGACCTAGACTCAAATCCCCCAGAACCCCAGTTTCCAATGTGAAAAATAAACACAGAACTGTCCCTATTTTCTTTTTTTTTTTTTTTTGGCGGTACCGTGGATTGAACCCAGGGGCATCCTACTTCCAGACTACACCCCCAGCCTTATTTTTTATTCTTTATTTTGAAGCAGGGTCTCACGAAGTTGCAGAGGGCCTCATTAAGTAGCTGAGGCTGGCTGCAAACCGGGATCCTCCTGTCTCAGCCTCCCAAGTAATCCCTTTCAAGTACTGGGATTACAAGCGTGCGCCACCACGCCCGGCTAAACTGTCCCTATTTTATAGAGGCACTATTGGTAACAGTGATCCATTATAATACTGAGCACAGTACCTAAGAGGTGACTGATAAAACAGCAACTGTTGATAATTCTGGCCACAGTCCCTAGTCCTCTGATTCAGAATTTCTCTTCTAAGGAACTACTTCCTTTCTAGCCAGTCCACTGTTAGATAACATGATTCCTTGATATACATGCATCCTTTTTCATTCTGGCTCAAGGTGCACTTTTTCCTTGATTTCTTCATTTTAGAATCGCTCACACACCAAGAAATCCAATCAGGAACTAGGGGCACACAAATTTTCTTACGCCTAAGACCACAGATAAACCAGCCTCCCGGTGCTCACTTGGCGGCTCGATCTCCAGTCACGGGGGCTCCGGAATTTCAGAAAATCCTGAAAGACTAACGTTTAAGAGCCCTGACAGTCAATCTCTCTGACATTTATTTCCAAAGCCCAGGAAGCAAGAGGAGAGATGATGAATAATTTATCAGAAACGAGGGCGCGTGAGCCTTTTAGGTCTCTGAAGAATGTGACGTCCCCTCTGTGGGGACAGAGAGCATCCTGCTCTGCAGCGCAAGCAGAACAGGGGCCGGCGGCTTCCCAAGCCTGCTCCTGGGGCCGCCTCATCAGCCACACCCTAGAGACGCCAGGTAATGACAGCAAGACTGAGAATGATGAAGCGCTTCTACCTCAGGCTCCCTCGCGGAGCACTTCACGTGCATTTCCTCATGGAACCCCCAAGGGTGCCATTAGGATTACCCCCAGTACACAGTCAAGAACACCGAGGCTTACATAGCTCAGTGAATTTGCCCAAAGTCACAGAATGAAGCAATGGCAGAGTCAGGATTTGAACCCAGGCCTGTGTGCCTCAGGTCAGTGAACTTCACATGGTGGTAGAGAGCGAGCCCACTGGTCAGATCAATTGATGACAGAGCACAAAAGTAGCACACTCTGACCTCTAACACCTCAGTGTGACACAACCCCCAGCACAAGGGAGCTCGTGGACAGAGGGCAGTGGGAGGGCGCGCTGCACATCGTGAGCTCGCTGTGGACTAAGGACCACGTGCCACGGCAGCCTGCGTGGGCGTGCACTTGTCTCAACCTGGGGAAAAGACCAGTATCTTGTGTCCTTTGAGAGATGATGAGGGTCACAGCCTGGAGGACCCACCACGGCCAGCTTCCACTAGCCAAGCTTCGTGCTCAGGCCTCACCTGCATCAGCCCTGAACACGTTTTCTGTTTGTGCACCCAGAGAGTGTCTAGCCTCGTCTGTCCAGAGCAAGCAAGTTTTGTAATCTGCACAGAGGCACCGCGGTTGCCCACCGAGGCCCTGGCCGTCATGCGAGAGCCCCGGACTGGAACCTGAGTCTATCGGATTCCACGGTGTGTGCCCTTCTTCTACACCCACAGGCCGACCAGGCCAAGATGGGGGGTTCAGGTTTCAGTCATTACTGGAACAACAAGCACAATATCCCTAATACACTCAGAATGACTTCATGTGTGGCAAATGTCCAGAAAAGACAACACCGTAGACCTAAATTTAGACATCAACCTCCCTGCGAAGCCTCTTTTTACCCTCAAACTGGAGTGAGCCACCTGCTTTAGAGCCCGACTCAGCCAGCCCTAGAGAGCGCTTGTCCACTGTGCTCCAGTGCCTCTGGACTTAATCACCATCCGCCAGGCAGAGGTGCAACCCACAGGCACAGCGCCTGGGCCTCTGGACCCTCGGCACCTAGCTCAGCACCCAGGCACAGGTGAGGAGTAAAGGAGAAGACGGGAGGAGGGAAGGGAAGCAAAGGATAAGAAGAAGGGAATGTTCCTATTGAGAGTATTGAGAGCCTGAAAGAGAGAGGCACACAGGGTTCTCCGGACCCGTACAAAGTGCAAAAGTGCAAATACTCCTGCAACAAGCCTAACTGCCCCAGCCTTCAACAGAGATGTACATATGCATGCACGCACACACACACACACACACACACACACACACACACACACACAGCATGCACTCTCACAAGCCTATCACATACACTTAAAGATACAATCACACACACACACACACACACACACACACACACACACACACACTGAGCTTGGTCAATTAGGCAATTTCTTTTTGGATGGCAGCCAGAGATCCGATGGGGGAGGGGGTTGAAAGGTCACTCTTCAGACCACCTCCTACATGAGCAAAAAAGATTAAAAGGCTATAAAATAAATCAAAGGATTTAGGAACCTTCATGTTATAAAGGGAGACCAAAATAATAAATCAATTACTACTCAGTTAAAAGTTTAATTAAACCATTTCAAGTATCTCTCAAGTTAAAATGAATTGTGAAGGTTAAACCTGAATAGAAATCATTACAGAGAAACTAAGCCTCCCCAAGCCTCCCCGAGCCCACATTTTATGGACTTTCACAAAGGGAAAAAGAAGGATTTGGAGTTTCTAATGAAAGACTTTTGAAGAAATTATCTAATATAAAGAGGCTGAGTTTAATTAAAGTGATCAGAAATACTTTCTTAAAATTAAACTACACAGGCAATTAATCTTCCAGTATACACAACAGAAAAAAAAGAAAGTGTATTCAAGAAGTCAAAAGCAAATTACTTAATAAAGGAAAATAACATGCAAAAGTAGCTCAGTGGAGCCTAGCATGGTGGCACACGCTTGTAATCCCAGTACTTGGGAGGCTGAGACAGCAGGATCACAGGTTCAAAGACAGCCTCAGCAACTTAGCGAGGCCCTCCGCAACTTAGCAAGACACTGTTTCAAAATAAAAAAAAAATAATAGGGCTGGGGGTGTAGCTCAGAGGTAGAATACCCCTGGGTTCAATCCCTAGTACAAAAAAAAAAGTAACTCAGTGGTAAGAATTTGATTATACGATCGTTCCCCCTTATCCATGTTTTTGCTTTCCATGGTTTCAATTATCCAAGGTCAACTGTAGTCTGAAAATATTAAATAAAAACTCTAGAACTAAAGAATGTATACTTTAAATTGCACCCCATTCTTGGTAGTGTGATGTATCCCCACCATCCCAGCCTTCCCAGACAGGAGTTACCCCTTTGTCCAGCGTATCCACACTGTCAATGTTACCTGCCCATGAGCCACTTCATAGCTGTCTTGGTTATCGGATCAACTGTTGGGGCACCATAGTGCTTTCGTTGAAGTCACCTTTATGGTACTTAATAACGGCTCCAAAGCACAAGACTAGTGATGCTGGCCCACTTTCTTATTAGTTAGGACTGTTAACCTCTTACTATGCATAATTTATAAATTAAACTTCATGACAGATATGCAGTATAGGGGGCAACACAGGTTCCATAGGGCTTGGTACTACCCAGTTTCAATTCTGGTCCTAGAACATATCCCCAGGGATAAGAGGGACCTACTTCAGATGCTCCCCAACTTGCGATGGGGTCATACCCTGATAAACCCATCCTAACTTAAAAATACTGTAAGTCAAAAATGCATCAAATACACCCAACCTAGCAAACATTCTGGCCTACGACGCAGCCCAGCACAGTGAACAGTGTGGACGCTTCCCCGCGTGGGAAGCTAAGTGCAAACTGAGCCTCACGCTGCTGCCCAGCATCACAAGAGAGGAGCAGACCACACGTCCCTAGCCTGGGATAAAGGCTCAAATTCAAAATCTGAGGTACCGAATGCATATTGCTTTCACAACACTGTAAGGTCAAAAAAAATCAGTAAGTAAGTAATTAACAATTTAATCAGTTAATACCCAAAATATACAAGGAATTCACACAACTCACCAGCAAAAAAAAAAAAAATCTGATTAGAACTGGGTGAGGATCCAGGCGTGGTGGAGCACACCTGTTGGGAGGCTGACACAGGAGGACCGCAGGTTCATAGCCAGCCTCGGAAACTTAGTGAGGCCCTCCACAATTTAACAAGACCCTGTTTCAAATTTTAAAAAATTAAATAGGGCCGGGGATGTAGCTCAGAGATAGAATGCCCCAGGTTCAATTCCCAGTACCTAAATAAATAAATAAAATGGGGGAGGAACCAGAGTAGACATTTCTCAAAAAAAAGTCATATGAATGGCAAAGAGGTACATGAAAAGGTGTTCAACATCACTACTCATCAAAAAATGCAGATTGAAGCCACAATGAAATATCACCTCACACCTGTTAGGATGGCGAGTATCCAAAAGTCAAGAGAAACAAACGTTGCAAGGATGTGGAGGAAAGGAACCCTTGCATACTCTCAGTTGGAATATAAATTAGTAATCCGTTATGGAGTTATGAATAACTGCATGCCAACAAATTAGATAGCCTACATGGTACAGAAACTTCCCTAGAAAGACACACCTACTGAAGCTGATTCAATAATAGAAGATGTACAAAGACCCCTAAAGAGAGATTAAATCAGTAATCACAAACTCCCCAATGGAAGCCAGGCAATTCCAGCTACTTGGGAGGCTGAGGCGGGAGGGTGGCAAATTCAAGGTTACCCTCGGCAACTTAGTGGGAGCCCATCTCAAAATAAGAAATAAAAAGGGCTGGGGATGTAGCTCAGTAGTAAAGCACCCCTGGGTGGTTCGATTCCCCAGTACCAGAAGAAAAAACTTCCCAAATGAAATTTATCCCAGTAATGCATGGGCGATTCAACCTATGAAAATCCCTCAGTGCAGTACACCACACTAATTGAATGATTTTTTAAAAAGTGATCATCTCAACAGATACAGAAAAATCATTTTATAAAGTCCAACACACACACGTGTGTGTGTGTGTGTCTGTGTGTCTGTGTGTATTGAACCCAGGGGCATTCTACCTCCAAGCTACACCCCCAGCCCTATTTTATTTTTATTTTGAAACAGGGTCTCACTAGGTTGATGAGTCTCACTACTTGCTGAGGCTTTCCTCGAACCTGCGATCCTTCTGTCTCAGCCTTCCAAGTTCTGGGATTACAGGTGTGAGCCACCACACCCAGCTTCCAACACCCTTTTTTGATTAAAAAAAAAATACTCCACAAACTATGAATAGAAGGAACCTCCTTAACTTAATGAAAGCTATCCACAAAACACTGGTGAACACTGGATGCTTCCCCCCTAAGATCAGGAGCCAGAGAGGATGTCCACTCAGCATTTCTTTTTTTTTTTTGCAGTACCGGGGATTGAACCCAGGGGCGTTCTACCTCCGCGCCACACCCCCGGCCCTATTTTTTTTTATACTTTATTTTGAAACCGGGTCTCACGAAGTTGCGGAGAGCTACACTAGGTAGAGAGAGAGAGAGAGGGAGAGAGAGAGAGCTGAGGCTGGCCGCAAACCCGGATCCTCCCATCTCCGCCTCCCAAAGTACTGGGATTACAAGTGTGCGCAACCACGCCCGGCTTCCACTCAGCATTTCTATTTAACATTGTACTAGCATTTCTAGCCAGGGCAATTAGGCAAGAAAATTAAATACAAGGCATCCACATTGAAAAGAAAGAAGTGAAACAATCTCTACTCACAGAGTGGCAAGATCATGTATAGACATGTACACACATTCCTAAGGAATTCACTAGAAAATTACTAGATCAATAAACAAATCCAGCAAGCTTGCAGGATACACGATCAAATAGCAGTTGTACTGTAAATTAAAAAATCTGAGAATGGCAATAATTACATTTAAAATAGTATTAAAAAGAAGAAAACTCTTAAACTTATTAATAAAAGTAACCAAAGGAGGTCACTTGTATGCTGGAGGCTACATAATATTATTGAGAGAAATTTAAAGGCCTAAATAAATGGAAGCCATCCATGTTCATTGAATATCTTATGGTTAACATAGCAATAGTACTCAAACTGACCTACAGACTCAACACAATCATTATTAAAATTCCACTACCTTTTTTGAAGAAACAGACAAGCTGATCCTAGAATTTTTATGGAATTGCGAAGGATCCTGAAAAGTCCAACCAAATGAATAAAGCTGGAGGACTCATATCCCCCTGTCTCAAAACTTACCACAAAGCTATGACCATCCAAACAATATGGTACTGGCATGAGGACAAGACACAGCTCAATGGACCATAACTGAGAGTGCAGAATTAAGCCCATACATCTAAGGTCAATTGATTTTTGAGAAGGGAAAGAACAGTGCTGTCAACAAACAGTGCTGGGGCAACTGGCCACATGCAGCATCATTCACCAGGGGAAGGAGTGAAGTACATGCATGCTACAACGTGGATGAATCCTGGAAAATTGTACTACGTGAAAGAAGCCAGACACAAAAGGGGACATACTGTATGATTCTATTTATAGGAAATTTACAAAACAGGGAAATCCAAGAGACAGAAGGCAGGTTAGTGGATTCGAGAGCATAAGAGGAAAGGGAAATGGGCGGTGTAATTGCTTGTAGACATAGGTTTTGTTTTGTTGTTTCATTTTGCAGTGATGAAAATGTTCTAGAATTAGGTAGTTTTGACAGTTTGCACAACATTATAATTATACTAAAAACCAATTAATTCTATAATTTAAAACT
Organism: Glis glis; assembly: GCA_004027185.1. NCBI lineage: Eukaryota > Metazoa > Chordata > Mammalia > Rodentia > Gliridae > Glis > Glis glis. Next base: position 30,854 of record PVJS01014009.1, read on the forward strand.
GTTACCATGTTGAATTTTGTTTCATGTCAATTTCATCTTTAAAAAAAAAGGTAGAAAACAGAATTAGTGAACTGGAAAACGCACCTATAAAAATATTTGAAACGCATCAAGAAGAACCAAAAGCATAGAAAATACTCAAATTTCTCTATGCCAAATTAGTATAAAGGCATAGAGAACACATATACTAATTTATATTAGTATAAAAGCTAGCCACACATATTCAATTTAAACTTACTCTCTTGGCAAATTTCAAGTATACAATAAAGTATTATTAATGACTCTCCTAATTCTTTTTATGTCTATACAGTATTTCCCTCTATGGATAATGCATAATTTATTTAACCTTTCTTTTTTTGATGATACAAGTCTTCTGTCCAACTCTGGGCTATTATAAATGATGCTACCATGAATATATTGTGTACTTATGTGGGCTTTTTCTCAACAATGCTACAGTGAGTACAGCACATTGTGTACTTATGTGGGCTCTATTCCTAGAAGAACTGCTTGTGTAGAGTATGATCATTTAAAAGTTTGCTAGATTCTTTCTGAATGCTATTTGGGAAAGTTATGCTAATTTACATTCTACCAGGATCTAGGCTCTTGTTTTCCCATGTTCACATCAACCAAGGATAGCATCATATTTTAACTGTTTTGCCAACTTGATATAAGAAAACGGTGTTATCGTTTTGGTTTGCATTTTGCTGGTCCCTGGGAGGTCTGGGTGAGGGCTCGTCACTGCAGCCTCCTGCAGGACAGGTGTGCTGAAGCACATCCTCCCGGAGACAGGGAAGGGCACGAGGCCAGCAACCAGAAGACAAATGAGGACAGATTCAAAGGTGAGCCCTTCACTCAGCAGCCCTGGAACAGGGTGTCCACAGGTCAGGCCCTGTGCTGGGTACCAGCAGGAACAGGGACAACGACATACAACCAGGAAGGATAAAACTGGCACTCACTCAAGAGGTTCTGGAAGCCCAGAGAAAGGGCCAGTAAGCCTAGGTGTGGCCTCAAGGTGCCCCCAGCTGCATGAGTCTTAGGACCATGCAAAGCCAGGCAGACATCTCCGAGGGCTCCCCAGACAGAGGGCGGCCTCACATTCGGTCCACTGCTGCTCCCCAGCAGCCAGACCTGGGCTGTAGACCCACATGTCATGAGGGGAGGAGATGGGCGTGCGGGCTGGTTTGGGGGTGCGGAGCGGGTTCAGGTGGCTAGAAAGGGCTGTAGCGCCTGAGTGAACGCTCACATCTTTCATCAGCACTGCGAAGAGAGGAGGGGCGGGAGTCAGAACGCACCTCACAAACACTCATGCCTAATTCCATGCGAAATCCTATCTGCTTTATTATCATTTGCTCATTTCTTATTCATAAAAGCAATGAAAACATAAAATTCCTTTCTATTCACATCTCACTGTAGTGAGAAGAAAATTTTAACAGGCAACACCAATAAAAAAAAAAAAGAAATGGAACTTGGGGCTTTTGCAAGAGCCACCCTCAAAGCTCTTTCCAGCTAACCACGTGGCCTCTCGCTGCCATATGAATGTGACAGAGGAAGAGTCCGGCTTTCTGAGTTCACGTACATTCAGCCCCAGGGGCAGGTACACAAACACTCTAGGCTCTTGACTGACGCCCCGGTCCCCCTGACTGGGAAGCTGCACTCTATACCCCGGCCATGCTCAGGGCCAATCAACAGGGACTGGTCTTGGGGATGCGGGCCTCGCCCCGTGGCAGTGCCTCCCCGGGTCAGGACTCCCAGGCCTGACTCAGCCCTGAGCAGGGCAGCAGGAGGGAGGGCGCTGAACCATCAGGCCCAGGCACTTGGGAGATGCTGAATCTGTGTGCCCCATAGAAACCATACTCCTGTTTTCCTCAGAGTATCAGACACCTGCTACAGGTTGCGGTGTGATTGTGTGAGTTTCCACCTCACTCCCGCCTCTCGGATGGGGAGGGAATGGACCTGCTCGCATGGCCTTGGAGGGGCTGAGGCAGGCCACAGACACACCACCAGCACCAGCTGATGTGACGATGACACAAAGACTAATCTCTGCTCCTGGTTTGCCGTTCCTAGTTGCAGGTGCTGGATTTCCTTCGTTTCTCACCTTATGCCACAAACAGCAACTAGTAGAACTTCCTAACTTCTCAACAACTTAATCTTCTGCCAGACATATATCTCAAGCGCCCTAGGAATGGGCCAGGGGGACTTATGAACCACATATTTTTTTGTCTGGAGTCTCTCCTTGTTAACGGTGTCTGACAGATCATCAATAAGCGAGTCTGTTTAGAAACACCAGTCTGAATATTCCCGGGAAAGACCTACTGGATTATTAGTGTGGCTAATGAACTCTGCGATGGGACATTCACACCATACACTGACTGGGCTTCTGCACAGGAGACTGGCTGTTGTCCCTCATCCTGAAAAAACAAGTTTTGTGGGGGATTTTCTAACTTGTTTGCAGCCGCTTTCTTAGTCGTCTGTGGGGACCTAATTACAGTGCCTGGACGGCTTCTCTAATCCATGCACTGGTGCACCTGATGTCATTCAGCAGGAGATGTCTGGACACTGCTGACGAGATGGAGCTCGCTCTGCACCCTGACTGTGAGCCCTGAACCTGAAGGATTCCGAATGAATGCAAGCTTCGCATTCTGAATCCTTGTTCCAGGTTTACAGTGTCACTTGCAAATGCTCTTTCTAAAATTGGATGTACTAATTCGTTACTCATCTATAACAGCAGCCTCCTTTATTGTCTTCTGTGTGTCCACCTAGGTGCTGTAGGTATATTCTCTGACTTAATCTGCATATTTGTCTTCATTTTTCAGAAGAGCAAAATGGGGCTTGGAGAAGGAACCTCACTGGCTTCAAGTAATTCAGCTGGTAGGTGCTAAAGCTGGTGGGTTCAACCCACACTTGTCTGACAACAAGCTCGTGTTTTTTATACCACTGGATACCACCACCTTCATTCATTCATTCATTCATTCAGTCAGTCAGTCATTCATCTGATATCCAGGTATAGAAGGACCCCCTACAGGGGCTAGGCACAGGGAATTCAAGGCACTTGGGAAGACCTACGATTGGATAATCATTGTGACTTCTGGGTGGATTTTCTCGGGTTCTGCTGGGCTCATAAGACAGAACTGGTATCACAGTATCTGAGATTCTATCAACATCACACGCGCCCCTGCCCAGCACACCAGCTGCCCTTACCGTCCCCACTCTTGCTTGGATTGGGGGGCTCAGGAGTACTCAGAGGCCGCAGGGGAATGATGATATCATCAGCATTAACCCCTCCTTCCCCGTGCTTCTCAGAAACGTGGGAGAGGAGTTCCGACTGATTTGGCGAGAAAAGATTACAACATTTGCACATGAAGATGGCCGTGCTTTCTGTAAGGAAAAAGAAAGGAAAACGTTTTATTTCACCTTCATGAAAACAGTGATTACTTCCAACTACCGAGGAAAACACTGAAGGGCCACCCTTTTGCAAGGTCGCTAGCCTCCCGCAGATCATGCCCCCCTCCTGGACACCTCAGGTTCTTTCTTTGGTATCTCAAAGTCTCAGTAGACCTCTGGGTAGTGTCTCCCCCTGCCCAAATCTGCTCAACAGCCCAGATCCAAGTTGAGGCAGAGAAAGTAAAAGATGAACACGAAACTTGAAAAATGTAAGCCTACCTCGACTGAGTGAACCGCACTGACAGCAATTAAGTATTCCTGCTAGTGTCTGTCTGTCTGTCTCCCTCTCTCTCTCTCAAATTATATGCAAAGAAAAATTGACCAAAACAGTGTTTTCCAAGAGGCAAGACACCTTTCAATGACTGGCACAAGAATTAAAAACAAAACAAGAGGGATAGGAATCTGTCTGTGCTTGTTCTAAGCCCCTTAATTCCTATTTAAGCATTACCACCATTCACAAAAATTTACTAATAGTCTATTATGTTCTTCCCATTATACAAAGCAGGAAGACGCAATAAGAGAAAACACACTCAAATTTGAGTCTGACAAAATAATTATAGGTACATACAAAATAGTAAACTTGGGATCCAATTAAAAGCCAGATTTTGTTGTTATTTTGACAGTGATACTGAAAGGCAGAATTGGTAAAGTGGAAAGGACAATGGCCTTGAAGCCAGACACGCCCAGGCTAAATCCCCACTCCCGCCCCTACATGCTGTAAAGCTGGTGACCCCAGAGAAGCCGCAGTGACCTCTCACTGGCTGGAACCGCAGAGGACGCAGAAGCACCCAGGCCCTGGGTACCGCACTGCTGGCCGCACCCACCTCACCCGCGCTGAGCCTTGGACACCCACACCACGCTGCCTGGCTCCCCTCAACTTTCTCCAGGGGCCTCACGGGGACTCAACCTGCCTGTCAACCCCAGGGATTCGACGCCCTTCGCTCTCTGTGGAGGCTGGACATGTAGCCGGCACCAGGTCTCCAGGCCCTTCCAGCTCTGCCCTCCCATCGGACCTCCCACCCCTCCCCGGCCCCATGCTCAGCCGCTGACCCTTCCTAAGTCACCTGAGGCCATCAGGAGGCCCCTCCCCCACCTGCCACCCACCTGCTTCCCTTCCCCTCCCAGCCTTGCTGCTGTTGGGTGAGGGTTGGCGTAGCAGTGGCACTAGGTGGGGCGTGGGGGCAGTGGAGCTCTGTCATCTCCGACAGTGTTCAGATCTGCTGGCCCATGCAGACAATCAAGGCGGAGCAACAACAAGTGGTGTGACCACTGCCTTGAAGTTCTCAAAGATGGTGCGGCCCCCTTGCCTGCACCCAGGAAGACTGATCCCACAGTCCCCTCAGAAGGTGCCTGGACAAGGACTCACAAGGCTGGTGTGTGCAGAGCCCACCCCGTCCATCCCCCTATGGATGCTGTCCCCTACTGTCGCATTTGCTTCTTTCTGAGCGCGTCAATTCTTTCCTCTCTGCTGGATCCCTCCCCCTGGCCTGCAAACTTGCTCTCATTTCTCTCATCTTAAAATGAAAACCTCTCTGGATCCCGCTTCCCTACTCTCCCCACCCCACTTTTCTCCTTCTCTTTACAGCAAAATTCCCCTGGGAGAAAGAGAAGACAGGAAGGAGAGGCCACAGGCCACCTGGGCTTTGCTGGGTGAAGAAGCCCCCTGCAAGGGGCCGGAGCCCCAGGCCAGCCCCTCTCTGGAGTCACAGAAAGGCCCCACGGCCAACAAGCGGGGGTAATGACCTCAGAGAATTCTTTCCTCCGAAACAACCAAAGAAATGGAAATTTAACAAAGCCGAACATCGCTTCGTCGATGAAACCCTCCCATGGATACCATCAATCAATATTTAATTTTTTCTAAGAAATGTTTTATTCCTAAGGAACCCAAAATGCTTCCCAAACAAGAAGAGGTTATAGCAGTACTTCCCTCATGTGAGACATGCCGCTTCCTGCTGATCCTGCATCAACCTGTGAGTTGGGCAGAAAGGGGTTCGGGCTCCTCATCCCGTGGGCCAGGAAGCTGCACTGGGAGGGGAAGCAGCTAGCGGGCCACAGGGGCAGGAAGCCGAGTGTACATGCTTTGCTTCCAGTTTCGATACAGACACATTTAATGAGCTGAGTTCCTCCGAGTTAGAGCCAAAAGACGTAGGACTACCCCCAGCAACATCTGAAATAACGCTCTTCAACAGAGAAGAGGTAAATCAGCCCCATCCCTGTTCACTGAAGCACCTGCTGAGCAGGGGCCACAGGCCGCGCCCTAGGACCTGGGACCTGGGCCTAGGACCTGGGCCCAGACCCTGCCAAGAGGAGGCGAGCGCCCACTGGGAGACGGCACGTCACAGAGCAGCTATGTCCTGTGGATTGTACTGACACGGTTTCCCAACTGGCGTCTACATGTGCATGGGTCCTCAGACGCTCTCAGGAGAGAGGGAGTCCTCCAACATTTAACAGAGAACCTCTGGGGACCTGAGGGTTATTACGAGGGGTCTCCTACTTCAAAGGCACATGCATTGCCTGGAGATTAAATAAATAGAAATACTCTAGCATCTACGCATGGCCAAGTGTCAAGAGACGGCTGAGGATAAGCTAGCACCAGCAGCCGCACAGCCCGCAGCCTGGGCACCCCAGGTGGTGCCTGGCCTTGGCCATCTATCTCAAGTTGCATGAGGTTCCCCAGCACCCACTGCATGTCCAGTTCTGTGAGAGAGGGCTGGCCTAGGTCCAAGGTCGAAGCAGAGACAAGCAGTGAGATCCGGGGCATCTAACATAACTGCAGGCTCGGCCGTGCCATGCGGCTCTGCGATGGGGTACAGGGGAGCGAGCGTGGACGGGGAAAGGCTGCCAGGGGCGGGAGAGGCTTCTCGGCCAAGGCTCTGCTGGAGCTCAGAGATACAGGACAGCAGATGTGCCGATGAGGAGGGAACAGACACAGGCAGGAGCGCTGGAAAGGAGCGGATCTGCTCCTGGCATGGGCAGCCCCATACCTACATGTGCAGAGCTCCCGGCACCAGGCACGGCCAACACGGCAAGAAGGGCAGCACCTGGGAAAGCCGGAAGTTCACGAGGAGCGCAAAGGCGAGAAGCAGCCATGGCTGAGGGGCCCAGGGCCCCCCCAAGACCAGAGCTATATCTGCTCTCTGCGTACCTGCCCTACCAGACACTGCAAAGCCCTCACGCCACACCCCTGGAATGTGAGGGCCATGGTCCCCTCAGCGCAGGCCTGGGCTGAATGAGAGGACGGAGGCCAGGGAGCATGGTGGCACACGGGGTGAGACTGTAATCAAGGGGGGGACGGAGGCCCAAGATGCGGTTGGCTGAAACCAACACGGGCAGCCAAGGAGGGAGGCGCAAGAGCCGATGGGCTCTGCTTTCCTACTTACAGTGTGATCTTGTCTTTACCAACAGCCTGTCGCCAGGGGCGTGGTGGCACACATCTGTAACCCCAGTACTTGGGAGGCTGAGACAGAAGGATTGCAAGTTCGAAGCCAGCCTCGGCAACTTAGTGAGTCTCTCAGCAACTTAGTGAGACCCTGTTTCCAAATAAAAAATAAAATTGGGCTGAGGGTGTAGCCCAGAGGTAGAAGGTCCCTGCGTTCCATCACCAGTACCACAAAAACAAAACAAAACAAAAAAAAACAGCCTGTCCCAGAAGCCCTGGGCAAAGCAAGTATGCACCTGCTTGAACACAGGGCCCGGCTCGGAGGGTAACTCTGCGACCCTTGGAGATGTACAAACAGCAAAACACCAAAGCAGACAAGGAGGGCACCGGACTAGGCTGCACCTCCCAATGCTGAGAATCGTTAATCTGCCAAAATAACAACAAAGGAACCACTTTAGCTTTTCACAGTGGACAAACAGGAAAAAGTGTATCTGTGCCCTGAAATATAATCATGATTATGTTGTCAGCTAATTCTGATGAAGACGCTATAATTTGGATGCATTTTTAGGTCCAATTACTGTGCTCTCATCCTTAACAAAAGAATTCAAAAGGAAAATGACGTATTCGGCACAAGGAAAATCGCAGAAGTCTGGAGTTTGAGTGTGCAATTCCTATGAATTATCCGCCAGTTTTTAAGCAGCTACTCTGTACTATTAAAAAGGAAAACCTTAAGATAACTGTATAAACAGGTCCTTACTTCTGACCTCTGATCTGCGGAACAGCCAGGTCCTGTCGGGACACCTGACCTCCTTGCTTGCCCTAGGGACCGTGGGGACAAACAAGGGCCCCGTCCCCACCCTTCCCAGAAGGCAGTCATGAACCAGGTTATGAGCCCATGGGTCTCAGGAGGGCCACTGGGTCCCTTCAACTCCGGCAGATACCCTGGGCATGGCCACAGGTGGCAGGAGTGGTCCGCAGAAGCTGGGCCTGCTCTCGGGGACCGCTCCCCCAAACCCCTGGCCCTCCGGGTCAAGGAGGGCTAGTCCAGCCATGGCTGAAATCACAGGCTCCAACACACGAGAAGGAAGTTCTGGCACCGTACACCGCCAGAGCATCCCCTTCCTTCTGCTGTTGTGCTTGTTAAGTTCATCTGCTGTGAGTTTCAAGAGAGGGGTGACTGGAACGAAACAGAGTCCAAGCACCCGGGTGTCTCTTGGCCCTCATACCAGGTTTTCTTTGGTTTTTTGTTTTGTTTTATTTTGTTTTGCGGTACTGGGGATTGAACCCAGGGGCTTTCTACCTCCAAACGACACCCCCAACCCTATTTTTTATTCTTTATTTTGAAACAGGATCTCACTAAGTTGCAGAGGGCCTCACTAAGTAGCTGAGGCTGGCCGCGAACCTGCGATCCTCCTGTCTCAGCCTCCCAAGTACTGGGATTACAGGCGTGCGTCACCACGCCCGGCTCTATACCAGCTTTTATTATTATCATGATTATGCATTACAAAAGGCACAGTATGCATGCGTGCTTACTGTGAAACAGTCAAACACAGAATCACGGCCAACAGACAGCCCTAGACGCCCCCTGAGAATCAGCGCGTCGCTGAGCAGGTCAGGTGCCTCTTTCCAGACCCTGTGCTGTGCGTCAGAGACAGCCACAGAGACACAGGGAGAGACAGACCCACCAGGGGTGGGGGACCCCTAGTATCACTGAAACCTCATGCACACTCCTCCCATCCCTCCGGGGTCCCCCAGTGCCTTGCCCCCCTCTCGCTCCCCCAGAGCCCTGCCCCCAGGCTGGGACAGGAGGGCACAGGAGCCATCTGGTGTCACTAACTCTGGCATCTGGTGTCTCAGGGGCTTGAGTGGAAACTGGAAGCGCTCCTCACAGCAAAAGCGCTGGCAAGGATGTCAGTGTATAAGTGACCTCGTGGTCCCTGCCGCGTTTGGGCGTCAGGACTCCAGGGATCTGGCCTCTGACTGGCCACGCTGTGCGTCTATGAAATCTTTGACTCACCATATGAAGGGTTGAAGGCAGGGTGGCCTAGGAGACCTGTGGCCCCGGCAGCCCAGGCAGCTGAGACCCGCAGGGAGGGGACAGGGCGAGGGTGGGAGGGGACCCCACATGCGGCCAGGTCCTGCTTCCCAAACCCCCCTTCAAGGCCACAGCCTGGTCTAATGCGGCCAGGCCCAGGCCACCCACGCCTGAACGGGGACAAGACGCTGGCACCTTCTCAAAGCCACCGACTCACAGCGCGCCCTCCACACTTTTTGCCCAAGTGAATTCTGACTAAAACGAAAACCAAAACTCAAGCACAGGCTGGAGGCAAGAAAAGTCACATCAGGAAGGCAGCCCAGGGCACAGATGGCAAGTGTGGGGACAGAGTCAGACCACGGAGTGGCTGGGATGCGGCAGCTGGCACAGAGGCACACTCTCGGCCCTAGCATCCCAAGTGGATTTTCCAAACACTGGGGCAAAATGTTCCAGAAAGATGCAGCGGGTAATCTTTTTCCTATTCCTCTCACTAAGAACAGCCAAAGAGACTAGACTGTACGGATAAGAGGAGCACACAGGGCTGAAAGTGGAGAGGACACGGGCCAACTCACAGCCTCAGGACCAAGGAGCCACAAGGTAGTGACCAGCTTGGGTTGCTCTCTCTTGCACCCAGAGCGGGCTACAGAGGCCAGCAGCCGAGAGGACCAACAGACACAGGCAAAGGCGCTCACAAAAAAGCCTGCCCTCTCCAGCCAGGGGACGGGAGACAGCAGCCCAGCACGACAGAAATCTTCCAGACAATGTCCACCCTGCCCGGGCCAAACACCTCAAAAACACTGCAGCCCAGCCTCATCCCCTGGGGCTCTTGCAAAGAGTAAGGGGGACCCAGGACTTGCACCCCTCCCACTCCCGGCTGGGTTGGGGTCAGAGAAGGCCGAGCGGAAGCCCGGACTTTCACCAGCATCCAGCAATAATGAAGCCACAACCTCTCCACCAAAGTGTCACAGGAGGCCACAGGGGGGCAGCACTGAGGCATGCCGGCCCCTCCGGGCCAGTGTGAAGCAGGGCCTGGACTCCACCCCCAGTGTCAGCAGGGGAGGGGCTGCACTCCATCCCCACGGGCAGTGTCAGGGGAGCCAGCCAAAAAGAAGACTTAAGTGGGATCCAGACTCTCATAAGAAAAAAAAAAATCATTCGGCCAGGCGTGGTGGCGCATGCTTGTAATCCCAGTACTTTGGGAGGTGGAGACCGGAGGATCCGGGTTCGCGGCCAGCCTCAGCTCTCTCTCTCTCTCCCTGTCTCTCTCTCTCTCTCTCTCTCTCTCTCTCTCTCTCTACTTAGTGAGACCTCCGCAACTTCGTGAGACCTGGTTTCAAGATAAAGTATAAAAAATAGGGCCGGGGGTGTAGCACGGAGGTAAAACGCCCCTGGGTTCA
>PVJS01014010.1:0-41102 GCA_004027185.1 Glis glis
CGCCACTCCCTCTAGACGCGCAGCCCCGGACGTTCCCCTCCCTGCAGCCACCCCCCCCATGCTCGTATCTATGGGTTAGTCTGCGACTACGTTATCACCACGTAAAACTTCCCTGGACAACCTGAGAGACGAGCAAAGGTTCCGAGCCTCAGAGAAAACTGCAAAGACCCGGGGCTCAGACCCTTGGGCACACCCCTAGCAAAAAATATAAATAAAAGACATTTATATAACTTTATTTTGTGTGTGTGTGTGTGTGTGTGTGTGGTACTGGGGATAGAACCCAGAGGCATTCTACCTCTGAGCTACACCCCCAGCCCTATCTTATTTATTTGGAAACAGGGTCTCATTAAGTTGCGGATGGCCTCACTGAATCGCAGAGGCTGGCTGCGAACCTGCGATTCTCCTGTCTAAGCTTCCCAGATACTGGGATTACAAGCGTGCGCCACCATGCCCGGTTTATAACTTTATTTTATATGTGTCTGTATATATGCATATATTTGTCCTAGAACATTGAGTTCATTCTCTTTGTTTCACAGTCATGGAGACTAAAGATGCCTTCCCCCAAAGGTCTAAGGTCACTTTTAGTTGGAACCAAGTAAAACATAATGGAATTAGGCAACCACCAATAAGAGGATGTAAAAATTTTAAACTTCTTTAAGTTTGAATTCATGATGCAGAGAAAATAAAAGATGAGTCTGGAATTTTTTGTGGTGCCATATAGAAAGGACTCACAAAAGGATGGGGGTTTCTCAAACAAAAGAGCTAAACTGAATACAATCTGATGTATATTTCTTTAAGGGGTGGGAGGTAGAATCAAAGACTAACCCAGTAGCAGTGAACCCCCAAGTCCTATTCCCTCCTAAAAAGAACCAGGATTCCATGGAAAAGTGGCTGTATCCTGTCCCACCAAAAGCAAAGAAATCATAAAAGACTACTGGAATCATGTCACAAAAGTCAACTTGAGCTGGGCATGGTGGCCCACGCTTGTAATCCCAGTATTTGGGAGGCTGAGACAGGAGGATTGCAGGTTTGCGGCCAGCCTCAGCTACTTAGTGAGGCCCTCTGCAACTTCGTGAGACCCAGTTTCAAAATAAAGGATAAAAAATAGGACCGGGGGTGTAGCTTGGAGGTAGACCGCCCCTGGGTTCAACCCCCGGAACCACAAAAAAATAAAAATAAATAAAATAAAAAATAGAGCTGAGGGTGTAGCTCAGAGGTAGAATGGCCCTGGGTTCAATCCCCAGTACCACCAAACAAAAAGTCAACTTGAAGGTAAATCACACTGACCAAATACAAAAAAAAGGAATAAAAAAAAATGAGCATCAAGAATAATAATGAAGGGCTGGGAATGTGACTCAGTGGTAGAGTGGTTGCCTGGCATTGCCCTGGGTTTGAACCCCAGCACCATCACAAAAAAAAAAAAGGAGAAGGAGAAGGAGAAGAATGACAGCTGGGCACAGTGGCACACACCTACAATCTCAGTTCTTGGGGGATTGAGAGAAGATCACTTAGGGAGACCTCGTTTTAAAATTAAAAATAAAAAGAAGCCGGGTGTCATGGCACATGCCTGTAATCCCAGTACTTGGGAAGCTGAGACAGGAGGATCACAGGTTCACGTCCAGCCTCAGCAACTTAGTGAGGCCCTCCACAACTTAGTGAGACCCCGTTTCAAAATAAAAGAATAAAATAGGGCTGGTGGTGTAGCTCAGAGGTAGAATGCCCCTCGGTTCCATCCCCAGAACCATATAAATAAATAAAAATAAAAAGAGCCGCGGGTGTAACTCAGAGGTAGAGCACCCCAGGTTCAATCCTTAGTACCAATAAATAAATAACTGCATAGGATTAAATGTTTAAATTCATGAGTTCATATGGACATATGAAGAAAAAAGTCTCTTCGGTCACCTCAGATGTTGCTAAGGAAAGCATCAAGATTTTATTCTGCCTTTCCTATACAAATCATATTTCAGGGTAAACAAATAGTCGATAGGGAAAAGCTCTTCTTTATAAAGCAACCAACTAATAAGTGCTGAAGGAATGATAGAATTTCATTACTTTGCAACCTTTAATGAAATAATGAATCTATACAATAATTATCAGTGGCTGCTAAAACCATCAGCTGAAAAGTTGGTACAAAATTTTATAAATTAAAGGAACAGGTCAAAACTATCTGAACTCACTGAGTAACACTGAGTATCACAAATGAGATATTACGATGCGATGCCATAAAAATTACACAGCTTTCTCTATGAAATCTTCTTGCCAAAAAACCAAACCCGAATCAGGAGTAGAAAACATGTTAAACTGCACCATCAGGGTGCAATCATCCAAATCCCTAACATGAGAAATTCTACAGGAAAAAGGACATGATTTCTCAACAAGTGGCAAGGGGGAGAGAGGGGTACGGAAACTGTTATAGAAAAATTTTTAAATCAACTAAAAGAAAAACTGTGACCCTTATTTGTACCCTAATTTGAATAAATCAATTCTTTTGTGTGTGGGGGGGTTACTGGGGATTGAACCCAGGGGCATTCTACCTCTGAGCTCCACCTTCAGCCCCACTTTTTATTCTTTATTTTGAAACAAGATCTCACTAAGTTGCAGAGGGCCTCACAAATTGCTGAGGCTGGCTGCGAACCTGCGATCCTCCTGTCTCAGACTCCCAAGTACTGGGATTACAAGTGTGCAACTACCCCCAGCTCCTGAATAAATCAATTCTAAAAAGACATGGAGATATGAAGCAATTTTACCACTGACCAGTTATCAGGTGATATTCAGGAATTGATAATTTTTTAGGAGTGATATTGTAATTATGGTTTAAGAAAATCTTCCCAAGCAACTATGAGCACAAAGTTCCCAGATTTTGGTTTCTAACATCATTCTTTAATAAAAAAAAAACAGGACTTCTTAGGAAAATGGTTGATTCCAGAGCTGGAAAAAGACGAGTGATGCTATAAAGAAAGAACTCACAAAAAGAACAGGATTTTCTCACACAGGCACCAACTTAGAGGAGATCCTAATGGCCCAAACCGGAACAAACTGGATGAGAAAACATTGGTAGTATTAGATTATAACCCATAGAATTAAAAAAAGTCTATATATGGGATATATAAGAAGGATATAAGTCTATATAATAAGGGAGAAGGGATAGTTCTTTCTTACAGTAGACTTCCAATTAATAAACACAAAATGAGGAAATAGAAAATTACTGCTGGCTTCCTTTAAAGGCTGGCAAAAGGACTTTATTTATCCTGATGAGATGACATAGAAAATAAAATTTTCTCTCTAAAATACCAAAATGAGCCGGGCATGTCGGCACACTCTTGTAATCCTAGTACTTGGGAGGACAGGAGGATCGCAGGTTCGAGGACAGCCTCAGCAATGTAGTGCGGTTCTCAGCAACCTAGTGAGACCCTGTTTCCAAATAAGAAATAAAATTGGTCTGGGGGTGTAGCTCGGAGATAGAATGCCTCTGGGTTCAATTCCCAGTACCACAAAAATAAATAAGTAAATAAATAAACAAACAAACATGATTCATGGCTGTTTTTCAGCTCTTCCTTCTGAGTCTGAGGCTCTGCCACAGGGATGCGTCAATTCTGCTTCCCTGGTGTGATGGATACTGGAACACGCTTCCCAGATCCTCCGTCAGCTATGGCCATAGCCGCTGAGAGTGCTGTCGGGAGACTTGTCAGCTGTCATATCCTTCATTATCACAGCTGTATACAGCTGCTTCACCCAGTCATGCCCTTTCTCAGGTTGGCCCACATCCAAAAATGAGTGGGCCTTAAAGTTCTGGCCATTCTGGCCCAACTTAGCTCCAGAGCAACACACACAAGTCAAAGTTGTCATGAGGCAGGCATCATATCTCAACTCTCCCTGCACTATCTTGCCTGCCCGCCCCTCTCCTCCACAAGGGTTGGGGACCAGCCTTTAAAATACTGCATATTTCAAACATCTTGCTAAACTTCATCCAGTCTGCTTCCTGGGTAACCCAACCCGAAACACCTGAATGGTAACTGAGCTGACTCAAAATTTTTAAATACATTTTCTAGACTCAGAGAACTGGTCTGGGCACCTGGTTGATGTAGCATAAAAGTACTTAAGAAAAACCATAGGTACAGGGTGATCTAGCTGGTTCTTTCTGCTGCTTGGGGTGGGAGGGAGAGGGGCTTGGTTCTGAGTTTTGAGACTGTCAATAAAACTAAAGGCTCAAACCTAATTGGAGTCTGCAACCATCTTCTGGTCATTTTCATACTAAAGATCACATCTGAGGTTAAAAAAAAGGGGGGTTCTCCAGGGAGCAAAAAGGGAAAGCAGACAAGAAACCAGAGTGGTAAGTAAGGGATGAAGCCACAGATGCATAAGGGCATTTGCTAGTATCCTAAAATTAAAGCAGCTGTTCTCAACACTGACAGACCCTTATAGTTTACATATAGATTTTTAACAACCATTTTACTATCCTGAAATGAAATACATAAATAGGAGTCTACCATAAATATTTTTAATCAGTGAAATAATATTAATAAAAGGGAAATAAAAGAAATATCATTTATGATAACTAAACTAAACCTCTCAATATGTAAATTCTCCACCATGGCTACACTAGAAAACATCATGATGCTGTCAGATGTTTGCATCTAAACAGAATCACCATGAATTTGACAACTATGAATGCAACTGGAAATGCTGAGGAACATCCACCAGCAGTCCACATCCAATGTTTCTCAGGAACTGGGTATCTAATTACCAGCTTCCTCACCCTTCAAGTCTGGTAATCTTGAAGTATTTTGTGCCACTCCCCAAGAGAATTAAAATACCAGTTTCCTACAGTGGTAAACTTGCTCGGTAATGTTCCTGTTATTGACCACTTTCTCTTTCCTATCTCCATTTTCTTCTTTACAGTGCTCCCTGCATCTCCCAAATAGACTATTTGCACTCGAATCCTTTTCATGAGTCTCCCTTTGAGAATGAGGCCTCATTCTGGGTTTCTACATGAGCGACCTACATGTTTCAGTTAACAGCTGAAAATCATTTCCAGTTTGTGGGCCCAAAGAAGAGGATCTTCAGTCTTCAACTTTAGTGAACCAGACCAAGATATTTGATTAGGAAGTCTCTGTAAATAAAGGGCTCCTTGAGCCAGTGGCTTTGCTTCAGGTGGCAGAGTGGGAAATACTTCTCCAAAGGAGTAGCTATTACTTTTTCTTAGAAAGGATCTTGCTGTGTTGCCCAGGCTGGCCTCTAACTCAAAATCCTCTTGCTTCAGCCTCCTCAGTAGCTGGGATTACAAGCATGTGTCACCACACCCAGCTTAAATGGTTTTACTCATTCATTCATTCATTCACTTATATATTTTGTGGTACCAGGTTTGAACCCAGGGGCATTCTACCTCCGAGCTATACCCCCAGCCCTATTTTTATGTTTCATTTTGAAACAGGGTCTCACTAAGTTGCGGAGGGCCTCACTAAGTAGCTGAGGCTGGCCACAAACTTGAGATCTTCCTGTCTCAGCCTCCCAAGTACTGGGATTACAAGTGTGTGCCACCATGCCCGGCTATTTTTTTTAATTTATAGTCAAGATCTATCTTATCCAGGCTGGCCTTAAACTCTTGGGCTCAAGCAATCTTCCTGTCTCAGCCTCCTGAGTAGCTGGGACTATAGGCACACACCACTATGCCCAGTTTGCTACTTTTTCAAGTAGAACTAAAATGACCAGGTTGGCTATATCCCTAAACACACCATTTTCATTTGACTAACAAAGCCTGTTAGGCTTGTTAGTCTGCATTAACCCAGACAAAAATGGGGATATTAGGCCAGAGCTACAAGGCTTCCACGGGTCAGATATTCAGTTCCAACAAGACCTCAGTACCAACCTAAGAGCTGTCCACCTTTTTAAAGAATGTACACAGTTCCTGCAAAGCACCAAGTAGCCCCACTGTACTGGGAAAGGCCTAGTACTAGGGAGACAGCTTTCAAGTAAAGCTGAGATTTTCTCTTTTCCTCTTGGGATTCTATATTGTTTCCTCTGGGCTACACTTCTCTACATGCAGCAGTGTCTGAATGAGAGACTTAGAAGCATTCCCAGTTCAATCAAATGTATAGTGGATATCCATAATACACTTTGATGTGAAAGTCATAAAACAGCAGCACATTAGATCAGTTTAGTAGCTCCAAACCCAGGTCATCTTAATTTCCCTTCCCCATCACAAACTTTGCCCCAAAGTTTGAGAAACTTACCAGTTGCATTCAGATGCTTTCTCCCCCCCATGGGAACCCAAACCAAGCAACTTAAGACAGGTATGTTGGAGGCCATGGCCACAGTCACCAAGAAACCATGTTAGATCCCTACCTAGGCATGTGGGGGCATCAAGGGATAGAAGGGACTGCCTGCAGGGGATGGTTGTGTTAATGGGAAGGCCATTCTCACTCATGGGGAGTTGCCTCTTCTGCAGGAGGCCTCAGAGGCTCCTATTTTTGGCTTTTGCTCCCCTGCCTGCCACTGTGCATCTGTCCCAGTCACTGGCTTTGTTGTTTACAGCCCCAGTGAACAGGGCTCCCTGCCCCCGCAGGACCAAGTAAGATGGTGACATGGATACTTACGCAACAGAGCTAAAACAGATCATCCCCTCCACAAAAGAGTTTTTCCCCCCTTAAAGCAGTAGAGGGGGATCAGGAGTACAAAGGGAGACAATAGTTTGTGTCAGCCAGCAAGGCCATGTATTTTTCAAGTGGCTATCTACTTGGACTCAATAACCACCTTGTCTGGGCCATTCAAAGCTCTAAATCTTTTATTGCTGCAATCATTTATTTCACTTCAGGGAACTCTTTACTCATCAGCCACAGCACCTTTCACCAGAGGCCATGGGCTCGCTGCCTCCTTGTCAAAACAATCTTTCCACCTCCCGCCCAGAGACTGTGCAACAATGTAAGTACTATTTGGGAATGTGTTTCAGTCCTACCTCTTTCTGCCTCGCTCCCTACCTTTACTTGACAGCATTTGCTACCAGATCCCAGGGAATCCTCTCATATCCCCTGAATTGGTCCATAAAGACTCTTATCCTTTCTCTTCTAAAAACTATGCCTATTGGGATCCCATCCTTGTTAATAAAACTTTCAAAGGCTATGAAGGATCTAGAACTTTATCCTATTTGAAAGCTAGTAAGTTAGCCTGCTATTCTTTCATGCATGTTGGCATGAGACTCTGGATCAGAGACAAAGAATTTATTACGGTACAACAGTCAACATGAGCATGATGTTTGTGCTAGTTCCTCTTGGCCCCCATTCCCAAAAGTGCAGCAGGGTAGGCCCAGATAGATGCCTCTACATGCAGACCCTGAGCTTGTGGGATTCAACTCTTTTTATAGTGAGCAATACAAAAACCTGTTAATCTCAAGGTAGCTTACTGCCGACAGAATAGAAAGGTATGGCCCAACAAGTGGTCAGGGTCTTTCTTTCATACAAAGCAAGAATGCGGAGGGACAGCCGGGCGTGGTGGCGCACGCTTGTAATCCCAGTACTTTGGGAGACGGAGACCGGGGGATCCAGGTTCGCGGCCAGCCTCAGCTCTCTCTCTCTCTCCCTGTTTCTCTCTCTCTCTCTCTCTCTCTCTCTCTCTCTCTCTACTTAGTGAGGCCCTCCACAACTTTGTGAGACCTGTTTCAAAATAAAGTATAAAAAATAGGGCCGGGGGTAGGGGGTATAGCGCGGAGGTAGAACGCCCCTGGGTTCAATCCCCGGTACCGCAAAAAAAAAAAAAGAATGCGGAGGGACACTCGGGACTCATGCACACTGCCTCTCCAGGTTCTCTTTCTCCAGTGGGTCACCGTCAACTACATTATAAGTCAAATCCAGGGACTAAGAGCCTGAATACTTCCCAGCTCTCACCAATGGTTTTCCAAAGAGTTCGTCACAGGAAAATCTCTCTGTAAGGACCAAAGCTCCTTTATGGCAGCCAAGATCCACTGCGAAAAATTCTGAAACCTTCCCTATTGTGTCTTCACAGGTCTAAAGCTGGCATGATAAACCAAAGGAGGGGGTTAGCTATAAGACAGTCCAACGGTTGCCATTCTTCCTTAACAAGCAGTATGCACCCTGAATCTCTCATATTCCAAGCAAATCAGCCAAAGTTCTAACAATTCACCTGGTTTCTGCCCACAGCAGAAAGGAATTTCCCTTTTTGTGCTCTTATAAGTGCATGTCTCTATAACCGAAAAGAGAAACCTGCTGCCCATAAAAAAAAAAAGTAATTAAAATGGAGCAGAAATGAGGTTGATTGCCAGGTCAGGAAGTCCGACTGACCAGAGGAGATTAAGCAATAACCAAGGTACCTTTTGAGCGACTACTTTGTTAGCTTTCTATTATGTGAAAAAATTCCTGAGATAAGTCTATGTAAAGGAGGAAATACTTATTTTGGCTCACGGTTTCTGAGATTTCAGCTCAGGGTTGCTTGGCCCTGTGGCAAGACAGAACATCATGGCAGGGAGTATATAGTAGAGCAAAGCTGCTCACCTCATGGCATCCAGGAAGCAAAGAGAAGGAGGGCTCAGCGCCCCAGTATCCCCTTGGAGGGTAGGCCTCCAATTACTTCCTTCCAATAGGCCCTACATCCTAAAGGTTCCACCACCTTCCAACAATACCACAGGCTGGAGATCAAGCCTTCAACACATGGGCCTTTGGGGAACATTCTAGATCCAAGCTATGGTAATCTTTCAACCTACTTCCCACTACTCAGAATTTGCAACCACCTCCCCGTTAACAGGCAATATTATACTTGTGCATTCAAAACATTATCTGAGAAGGGGGCCATAGACAACACAAGAACATCAAAAAGATTCACGGCTCAAAAAAAGTTAAGAATCTCTGCCAATTCTTAAGGTAGCATGGACATCAGAGGAGTCACCTGAGCACATATGCTTTCATCTGGGTTGAGAACATTCTACTGAATAACAGAAGAGGCTGTTGGTGGGAACAGGATATACTCTATAAAATCAGTATTACTGTGATATTAGCAGCTTTTCCTGATGATATCCATCATGGAGGCAAAAGCTTGGGGTGCATGGTGCAGTTAGTCAGGGGTGGGGATAAGGAAGAGAGAGTTGGTAAGAGAAAGAGCTCTAAACTGGGAAGGATCTTAGGCCAAAAGAAAAATATAACTCGTGAGTATGCAAAGAGAGATTTTTACATCTTCCATTCCCTAAGGTTGTTCTGAGGCAAAAAGTATTGTTTCTAAAAACATACAATAGCACTACAAACATTATATACACATTAGCAGCTAAAATTTGCAAATAATGAAAAAAAAATTGGTGATCGAGCTTTCTCCTCACCTCAGTGGTACTAGACTCAGCTGGAATTGTACTTTTCTAAGGCTGGGGGACAATATTCCTAAAGGTCAGAGGATCTGGGCAAGTGCCTGGTTCTTCTCTGACTAGGCTGGAAAAATAATGGAAAAGATGTCCTTCCTTATTCCCTCCCTCCCTCCTTCCCTCCCTGCCTGCCTGCCTGCCTGCCTGCCTGCCTGCCTTCCTTTTGTTGCAATACTGGGGATTGAACCCAGGGCCTCACACATGCTAGGTGAGTGCTCTACCACTGACCTACATCTTCAGCTCTTTTTATTTTGTGGTCTCACTACATTGCCCAGGTTGGCCTTGAACTGCCTCAGCTTCCCAGGTAGCTGAGATAATAGGCATGCATCATCACACCCAGCAATGCTGTTGCTTTGTCTCTACAGGCACATAAACTCTGGAGACCAACTACCTAGTTAAATCCCCATTCTATCACCTGCTATGGGACAATTTATTCAAGTTTTGGGTCTCAGCTTCCTAATTTGCAAAATGGGGATAGTAACAGTATCTACCTGTTAGCATTGCTGTGAGCATTAGTGAGTTAATACATGTGAAGTATTTGGAGCACTTCCTGGTACAAAGTACTGACTGTTGCTATTGCAGTTGTTATCACTGGAGAGCTAAGAGTTTCTCAACTATAGGTTCTCAGGGCTCCCTGAACAAACACCCTAGAAATGATAGAAACCTATGATGTTAATAAAACTTGCTCCTCTGTTTCTTCCATCAAGACTATGACTCCATTTTTTCACATCTTCTTTCCTTTTATTGAAAAAAAATTTTAGAAAATGGCAGTTAATAAAGGGCACAAACAAATCAAGAGGAATATACTAGTGGAACACATAGACAATATAAAACTAAAAATGCCACTGGCTTCTTTAATTGGTTAAGAGCACAAAATGTAACAGGCAGTTCTGTTTTAAACAAATTAAAAAGCTGTGTGTGTTTTTTTAATTTCCCCAAGTCACCACAAAAATGGTGTGTGAAGGAAAGCTGTCATACACAAGAAGTTGTATTCTGAATTCTTCAGGGAAACAGTTGTTGAAACAGGAATTAACACAAAGTCAGCAACAGGTTAACAGTTTTTAAAAAGTGAGTCTTTAAATGCTGCATGGCACAAAGCTATACTATAGAAAGTACTGCTAGGTACAAAGGAAAATGTCCGTACAGCTTTTAGCAAGAATGCTTTCCCAGAAAAGCAAATCAAAATAACACAATCAGCAGACCAAGGAAGCTAGAGCTAGACATCAGAGCTACAACTTCTCATATCTGTGCTAGAAAATCCTACTTATCCAGAATGGACTAAAATTTCAGGACAAAACAGGGATATTTTTAACATTTCTTACTTTACCCATTTTCAGTTGTTTCTTCCCCCTACCCATCCAGTAATTTAGCATGATCCAGCAGAAAAAGGGCTGCTTTTAGAATTGGCTATTTTATTTTTCTTTCTGTGGCAAGACTGTCATGGAGCCTGGATATTTCAGGCTCATATGCATCCATGACCAGTGTTCCACTGTGGTCAAAAAACTTAGCAATGGACTTGGTGAACTCGGCTTCCCGCTGCTGCTTTGTTCTCCCACTGATGAAGGTCAGCTTCAGGGTGTATTTGTCATCAAACCTAAGCATGAGGGCAAAGAAAACAGATCAAAAAACCAACAGAGACCCAACCAATAACAATATAGAACCCAATATTTCTAAAGGGATAAGCTGAGCATTGGTGATATAGGGAACATGCACGCACGCGCGCACACACACACACACACACACATACACACAAACCTTATCTGGTGGTACTGGGGACTGAATCCAGGGGCATTATACCTTTGAGCTACACCTTCAGACCTATTTAATTTTTTATTTTAAAACAGGGTCTCACTAAGTTGCAGAGGCTGGCTTCAAACCTGCAATCCTCCTGTCTCAGCCTCCCAAGGAACATGCACATCCTTTAAAAAATATATAACCCAGGGCTGTCACTGCCTTTGAGATATAGTTCTGATTCTTAAGTGTTGACACATCTTCCCTGCTTTAATTACAGTGTACCTTCATTACCTTGTCATAGACTATTAAGCCAAATGGGCCATCTTCTCTCACCTCTCAAATTTGCACTGGCCATGCTAGAAGAATCTTCCTAGCAGGCTCTTTTCTCATAGCTCACACGACTAGTTCCCATTTGTTAAAAATATACTTAGGCATAAAACTTTTCTGGAAAAGCTTTCCCAAACCCTCCTAATCTAGGTCACATGTGTCTTCTTTGTCTTCCACAGCACCATCAATCAATATTCACCTCAAATACTGAGTGCCTATTACACACCAGGTCTAATGTCAGATCCCATGTGATCAATAAAATTATCTCTACTGAAATGGTGTTTGTTTTTCACTAGACTGGAAGGTTCTTGAAGGCAAGGACTATTGTCCTAAGTGCTCTCTACACTTAGCATGGCACTTGGTAGGCAATCACATTTTTACAAATAACTACTTTCAAGGATTCCAATTCTGGGCTGCTTAGCCCTTGTAATCTGTAAACATTCGAGCTCCAGGTTCTATTCTGACCCCAAACTTGGGATACCTGTTGCTTTACTACATGAACTCCAGAGATTCCTTAGGTTTTTGTTTGTTTGTGTGTTTGTTTGATTTGGTACTGGGGATTGAACCCAGAGGCATTTTACCTCCAAGCTAAACCCCCAGCCTGATTTTATTTCTTATTTGGAAACAGAGTCTCACTAAGTTGCTGAAAGCCTCGCTAAGTTGCTGAGGCTGGCTTTGAATCTGCGATCTTCCTGTTTCAGCCTCCCAAGTACTGGGATTACAAGCGTGAGTAACCACACCCGGCCCAGAGATTCCTTAGTTATACCGTAAGGTACCTTGAAGGCCTTTACTATTTCTACAGATTTAAAGACACTTCCCTGTTTCTGTCTCCATTTTCTAGGGCATATTTAGTGGATTGCCATGCAGGTTTATCATTAGATGAAGCAGTTTCTTGAGCCACTACTGCTCCATGTTCCACTTCCACTTACTTTTAGGATTACTACTGCAAACTAGTGCTCAAAGAATCATAGCTTCTCAATAAGTTGTGGGTCTAGGGAATAACTCCCAACTTTGGTAACTAGTGGTGAAGGCCCTTGAACTATTTCAACACCTCAAAAGATTTTTCTCAAGCTCTGACTACTTGCTGCTTACTGGTACCACAGTAATTTTTGGCCTTCTGGGCCAAATTTTATTGGCAGTTACACATTATTTTGATGAATTATGACCTGATGCATTTTAGAAATAGTTGAGCATTAATATTTATTGCGCTCCCCCTATATGTATCAGGCAGTTTTAGATGCTAAGAATAAACGGCAATAAGCAACACAAATATCTGCCTTTTGGGACTCTCATTTTACTGTGTGTAAGTGCAATTAAAAAAAACATGTGCTTTTAAATATGGTGAACAAGAAAGGCTTCAAAGCAGTATTTCAGAGCCCTGAAGAAGGTGGGAGAACATGCTATCTGGGAAGAGTATTCCAGGCAGAGGAAGCTACAAGTGCAAAGAATGGCCCTGAGGCAAGAACATGCCTGGAATGTTTGAAGAACAGAAAAGGGTCAGTGTGAACAGAATGAAGTGGGAATGATAGCCATAGGAGATAAAGGGAGTGTGTGTACATATCTATGTGGTGTGCAGAGGACAGATAAGTAAGATATCCTTGCGATATTAGCTTTTTCTCTGAATGAGTTTTGATCAGAGGACTAAGTGGATCTGACTTATGTTTTAGAAAGATCACTTTGCCTGCTGTGCAGGGAATAGACTATGAGCAGAGAGAAAAGCTGCAGAGGTCCTTTAGATCATTATTACAGTAACCAAGTGAAAGATGTGGTAGCAATGGAAGTGGCATATGGGGAGAATGAATATATTTAGACAGCAGAGTTAACAGGATTTGCTTATAGACTAGAGATACTCTGGAGTCAAAATTATTCCAGAGCTAGGCATGGTGGCGCACACCTGTAATCCCAGTACTTGGGAGCCCGTGACAGGAGCATTGCAGGTTTAAGGCCAGCCTCAGTAACTTAGCAAGGCCCTCCGCAACTTAATGAGATCCTGTTTAAAAAAAAAAAATAGGACTGGGGGTGCAACCAGGAGGTAGAACACTCATGGGTTTAATCCCTAGTACTACAAAATAAATAAATAAATAAATAAATAAATAAATACATACATACATACATACATACATAAATCTAGAGTTCTGTAAGAATGGAATTGTCATTTCCTGAGAGGGGAACACTGAGGGAAGAGCAGGTTTGGATGAGGGAGAGCAGAGTTAGGTTTTGGATAGGTTAATTCTGAGATGCTTATTAGGATCCAATGTCAAATAGAAAGTCTGAATATATCTGGAGTTCAGAGAAGAGGTCTAGGATGAAAATATAGACTTAAAGATCTTTAAAGTCTTGAAAACCTACATTAAGATTAGCAAGTGAATATAGATAAAGAAGTAGTTATAGGAATAAGCCCTGGTGGCATTTCAAATTTGAGAAAGGGAAGATGAAAAGTCACAGAGGAGATGAAGGAAAAGACGATAAGGTAAGAAGCAAATTAGAAGTGTGTGATATCCTAGAAGCCAAGTTTAAGGAAAAGTTGTTTAAGTAAACAACTGTGTCAAATGCTGGCGACTGGTGAAGTAAGGTAAGACAGCTAAGAAAACAGCAGGTCCAAGTGATAATGAAAAAAGAGAAAGGGGGGAATCGAGAAATGAGAAGGCTATGTTAGGAACAAAGGGAAAAGGCATTTTTTCAGGAGAAATTATAGTATGTTTGTATGCCTGAAGGAATAATCCAGCAGAGACAGAAACATCAACTGAGAAGGGGTAGAATCCAGTGGACTGGGAGGCGGAGACAGGAGGACAGCAGATTTGAAGCCAGCCTCAGCAACTTAGTGAGGCCTTCAGCAACATGGTGAGACTCTTTTCAAACTAAAAAATAAAATAGGGCTAGGGGTGTAGCTCAGAGGTAGAACACCCCTGGATTCAATCCTCAGTATCACCCCCCCCAAAAAGAGAAATCTAGTGGACTGATGGAGAAAAAGCTTTAGAGGTACTTGGAAAGAAGGGAGAGTACTTTTTTTAGAGGTACTTGGAAAGAAGGGAGAGTACTTTTTTTAGAGGTACTTGGAAAGAAGGGGGCACTGAAGTAGGTGAGTAATGATGGGGACTTCTCATTCCTTCTGCTCAACAACAAAATACAACTGAAGGCAAAGATGGGAAAGGAGGCATATGAGGTTTGAAGATAGAGGACAAGGTATGAAAGGTCCCCCAGGAGACTGACAATGGAATAGTAACTAACTAGACTACAGAAATGCCATGGACTCTAAGCCAGGTAAAGAAGGGGAAGATATCTGGCTATACCGCTCCTGGGTATCTTTCCAAAGGGGTTGAAACCAGAGAACTACAGTAAAATATACATACCCACGTTCATAGCAGCACAATTCACAATAGCCAAATTATGGAACCACCTAGGTATCCATCAACAGATGAATGGATTATGAAATTATGGGATATACACACAATGGAATTCTACTCAGCAATAAAGAACAAAATTATGTCATCTGCAAGAAAATGGAAAGACATGCAGAACATTATGTTAAGTGAGATTAGCCAGTCACAGAAAGTGAAGGGTCACAGGTTTTCTCTAATATGCAGAAGCTAGGGAGTAACTGAGATACTAGAGGGACTCCAGATAATGGACAAGAAATCTCAGTGGAGCCAGGGAGGCGGTCTAAGGGAAGGGGAGAGAGAAGAGCGAGGTTCACTGAAGGAACAACTACCACTGGCTATGTGTGAGTATGTAAAAATATCAATGTCAATCTCAGTACTCTGTATGGGGAAAGGGGGAGATGGGGAGGCAGCTGGGTGTGTGTGGGGGGCAGCAAGTGCTGTGTGCATGTATGTCACTATCAGTATGATTTACATTATGATGTGAAACTATAATGCACCAATAAAAGCATATTAAAAAAAAGAAGGGGAAGATAGGGCAAGGGTGACAGGTTCAAAGAATTATAGATGTCACTGGGGCTAAAGAACTACTGCCACAAGAGAAGTAGAAAAACTAAAACACAGAAAGCAGTGATCAGAGTAGGAAAGTAGCTATTAGTAAAGGGAATGTCCATTGAAATAGTGTTTAAGACATGGTAGAAGCTGGGTGTGGTGGCACACACCTGTAATCCCAGTACTTGGGAGGCTGAGACAGGAGAATCACAGGTTTGAGGACAGCCTCAGCAATGTAGCAAGACTCTGAGCAAACTAGCCAGACCCTGTTTCAAGCCAAAAAACAAAATGAGCTAGGGGTATAGCTTGGATGTAGAATGCCCATGGGTTCAATCCCCAGTACCCCCCCCACAAAGACATAGTAGAAAACGAGATAACTGGAGGAGAGGAAGTAAAACAGAGAGGCCAGGGGACTAGAATAATCACCCATCTGGATACGGAAACCACTAAGATTTATGAAAGGATATACGCTACAGCGTTATCTTCAAGTAAGAATGTGACTATATTTAACTTCAATGAGGAGAAACAGAAGTGACAAAGTATGATGACACGCAAATCCAAAGTGGGTGTTTCAGGGAGGAGGGCTGAGGATGAACTGGAAGCAGCAAAGTAGAGAAAGGAGAGGCCTACCCCCACTTCTACTACCAGGATAATGAAGGCCATGAGAGAAGCGTCAGCCACCACTTATAGTGTACAGGGGAAATATGTCTTTTATACTTTATTTTAGGCTATTATGGTCAGGTTTCACTTAGAGAAGAAAGAGAAGGGAATGTTCTGAGAGGAGACTATGCTACAGGGAATTCTGGGGGTGGCTGACAATGACTTGGCTGCAAATTAGGAGGTCAAAGCTACAGACGAGCCTAGGAACATTTCAGTAATTCATGCAACAAAACTTTCTATACATCTAAGCTAAGTAAACCCTAGGCTAGGTCTGAGAAGGTAAATGAAACAGTCCTTGCCTGGGCTTAGGTATCTAGTGTATAGTGAATGGGAAAGGAGCTCACACTGAACCGGGCATCATGGCACACACCTGTAATCCCAGTACTGAGGCTGAGACAGGAGTATCATAGGTTCAAGGCCAGCACTTAGTGAGCCCGTTTCAAAATAAAAAACAGAATACTGCTGGGGGTGTAGTTCAGAGGTAGAACACGCCTGGGTTCAATCCTCAGTAACACACACACACACACACACACACACACACACACACACACACACACAAGAGGGGAGGGCTCACACTGTGAAGGAAGGACGGTAAGCCTGGGAGGATACATAGTCAAGTTATTATAACTACATGTGACCAGAGGTGACAGAGGTAAGCATAAATGCTTGAGAACACCTAGGCATACCTAACCCAGACTAAGGTACATCAGGGAAGGCTTCTTAGAAGAGATGATAAGTAGGGTTCAAGTGAGAGAAAGATAGTCAAGTCAGAGAGAAGAATCTGTTTAAAGGCATAGGGCCAACTGAGAAACCAGAAGAACTCAGCAAATTACAAATTCTACAATACTACTAGAATAAAAACATGTGTTCTGGGAGGGGCATGAAAGAAAACCAGAGACATCACTTGGGGACAATGCTGAAAGATTTCACATGCTAATGGAGCTTGGAATATATAATAAATGTGCTGAGAAGCAAATGAATTGAAGACTTCTTATACAAGTCACACAACTTGTGTTAACTCTGAATATAGCCAACAGTAGTCTATGAAACCATTTACTGACACTTCACAGGGCAGCAATGGAACAAAAGAGTTGGGCTAAAAAGATTAATATAGTTGAAATTATAATTAGAATTGTAAAAATTCAGGAAAAAAAATCCTACTCATCAGAAGCAGGCACTATTAAACTTCTCAGTCACTCCATGAGGAGAGGAAGGGAAGGCACTAGGGTTGGGAGGAAAGAGCAAGAATGTTCATACTTCCTTTTCACCAACAATATGGCAGATGGCGAAAATAAGCAGGGAGTATGGAAAAATCAGAACCTTTATACAACATTGTTAGTGGAACTGTAAAATGGCACAACCACTCTGCTAAACAAGCTGGCAATTACTCATACAATGAGAGTTACATATGACCATTAACTCCTCTCCTAGGTTAAGAGAAATGAAAACATACCCACACAAGAATTTTTACATAAATGTTTGCAGCAGCCTTATTCATAATTGTCAAAAGATGGAAACAAGCCAAATGCCATCCACTGACTGATGAATGGGTAAACAAAACATAGTACATCTGTGCAATGGATTATTATTCAGCCATAAAAATGAATGAAATATCGAAGTAAGCTGCAATCTGGATAAATCTTTAACACATTATGCTAAATGGAAGAAGCCAGTCACAAAAAGTCATATATTGTATGATTCCACTCACATGAAATGTCCATAAAATATTTATATAGAAAGTATGTTGGTAGTTGCGCCGGGTGTGGTGGCGCACGCTTGTAATCCCAGTACTTTGGAAGGCGGAGACCGGAGGATCCGGGTTCGCGGCCAGCCTCAGTTCGCGGCCAGCCTCAGCTCATGCACGCACGCGTGCGCACGTGCGCTCTCTCTCTCTCTCTCTCTCTCTCTCTCCGTCTCTCTCTCTCTCTCTCTCTACTTAGTGGGGCCCTCCGCAACTTCGTGAGACCCGGTCTCAAAATAAAAGTATAAAAAATAGGGCCGGGGGTGTAGTGTGGAGGTAGAACGCCCCTGCGTTTAATCCCCGGTACCGCAAAAAAAAAAAAAAAAAAAGAAAGTATGTTGGTAGTTGCTTAGGGTTGGGGGAAATGGGGAGATAGGGAAGTAAAAAGTAAAGGGTAAGGGCTTTGTTTTGAGATGATGAAAATGTTCTTGGGTTGAGTGTAGTTATGGTGGCAAGTAACTGTAAATATACTAGCAACTATTGAACTGCACACTTTAAATGGGTGAATTATATGGCTGGTGAACATTCTTATGTCAAAAAACGTAAGAATGAAATCAAGATGTTGCTAGACTCTAGAATTATGCAACTCTACTTTAGTGGCCTGGTGGAAAGTTCAGATTCATAATGGCTAAGGCCAAAGAGCAGCTGGGATCCCTGTTAGGAAATAAGCAAGAACTCAGCCGCAACATGAGAATGAAGTTCTGCTCCCCCTGCTCATGTGCACCTCCAAAAATCGGCAATGAGACAGGTGCTGAGGCTATAGTTGGCTTCATTTATGTAAATAAATATAATCTGAGGGCCTACTATGTGCTAGGAAGTATACTATGTGTTTTTAGTTAGTGACTAAGAGCACGAATTCTGGGTTCAAACTTGGGCTGGAATTCCTACTTTCTACTTTGGGGCTACATGATCCTCAAAGAACTAACGTAACCTTTTGGGCCTGTATTCTTACCTATAAATGGGTGGGTGTTCTAAGGTTTAAATGAGATAATGCAGTTAGCACAATACCTAATAAACAGCCAAATGTTTCATTGATGTTTACTGTTATAACTGGTATCTCATCTTTCCAACAACTCTAAGAAATCATTTTTCACCTAACTAAAGCTCAGATAGTTTACATGATTTACCAAAAGTCATACAGCTCGAACAAGACTGAGCTAGAACATGAATCCAGTTTTGGCTATTTACAAAGACCTATGTGTCAGCTGCAAAAAGTTATACCCACTACTGATCAGAAATAGATTCTGGATTGTGCTTTTTTTGGTGTGTGTGTGGTACAGGGGATTGAATCCATTGGCATTCTACCTCCGAGCTACACCCCCAGCCCTATTTTATTTTTATTTTGAAACAGTCTTGCTAGGTTGATGAGAGTCTCACTACTTGCTGAGACTGTCCTTGAACCTGCAATCTTCCTGTCTCAGCCTCCCAAATACTGGGATTACACACATGTGCCACCATGCCCAGCTGGATTGTGCTTTTTCAAGTTGTACAGAGCCCCACCCCAGAGATTCTTGACTGCATTCACAGTGCAATCCAGATCACAGAAGACACAGAAGCTGCATGGGAGTTCTTCAAAGATAACTGACCTCACACCTTTGGCTTCTGTTAACTAGCCACAAAGAAAGAAGAATCATTATTTATTCTTCCACCCAAGCACTTTCTCACATGGTTTACCCTCAGAACATTTCCTTGATAAGGCAACCTCAGAACTGTAGTGCTAGAAAAAACCTTCCACATCTTTCATATCCCTTCATTTTACACGACCAGTACTAAGATAAGCACAAAGTAGGCATAAGCAGTTTGCTATTAAAAACACTCTAGGGCAAATCCAACACTAGGATTTAAGAATCTTTAAGGAGAGTTATTACCTTTTGAGACTGGAGGACAGCTGCCAAACATCGTCAGGATCCATCCCTGTAGGATCTTTCCTGTGAGCCACGAGAAAGATGCTCTTCTCCTTATATGAGGTATAAATGGTCAGAATGCCCATCATCACAAAATAGGTTCAAATAAAGTTAAGGGGAAAACACACAAACAAAAGAGAAGTAGCACAAATCAACAAGCAAGAGCCACAAACACTTTCATGAGTCCCGAAGATAGTCAGATATTTCATTTCCATCCTTATGTTTGTATACTAAGAGAAACAAGGCTCTCTCAGGTTAATTCTCTAAACACCTCAGAACAGAAGACAAAAGGTACAGGGCACAAACCAGCTTTCCTCTTTCATGTTCAATGGCAACAGGTGTAAGAAGATCCTGTTAGCTGATTCGTCAAGACTATATTGTAATGTGTGCTTATTTCTCCATTAAAAACTACAACTAATAATCAGAGTGGATTTGACCATGATCAACCAATTTCAAAGGTCATTAGGAAGACATGCCTATAATCCCAGTGCTTGGGAGGCTGAGACAGGAGGATTGCAGGTTCACAGCCAGCCTCAGCAACTTAGTAAGGCCCTCAGCTACTCAGTGAAACCGTTTCAAAATAAAAAATAAAAAAAATAGGGCTGGGGGTGTGGCTCAGAGGAAGAACATACCCCTGGTTTCAATCCCAAATGTCCCCCCCCAAAAGGCCATTAGAAGAAATTATTTCAAATTAATTTACTCTAAGACCAATTACTTCCTATAGACGAAGACATTCTATTACATTCAGTTTTTAACAATGTTAACATTGTTAACAATGTTAACCATATAAGAGCACTTACTGTGTACCAAAATCTGGCCCAAGAGCTTTGTGTACATTTTGTTATTTAAATTATAAACAGGAGAGTAAGGAAAGTATGGTTCAAAGCATATGAACTCTGGAGTGAGGTAGTCTAAAATCTTGACCTCTATCTAGTATAACTGTGACAAATTACTTTCTTCCCCAAGTATCTTCACCTCTAAAATGGGGATAACACTGACTTTTTAGTTTTATATAATAGTTTTATATAATAAAGTGTCTAGCAGTGACAAATTACTTTCTTTCCCAAGTATCTTCACTTCTAAAATGGGGATAATACTGACTTTTTAGTTTTATATAATAGTTTTTTATAAAAGTTTTATATACTACAGTGTCTAGCACACAGAATAATTTATAATGGTAGTCACTACTATTATATATGAAACTGACATGATTATAGCCAGGAACAGCAGCACACACCTATAATCCCAGTACTTGGGAGGCTGAGATAGGAGGATCGGAGGTTCAAGGCCAGTTTTAGCAATTTAGCGAGACCCTGTTTCAAAATAAAAAATAAACAGGGCCAGGAATGGTGATATACACCAGTAATCCAAGTACTTGGGAAGCTGAGACAGGAGGATCACAGGTTTGAGACCAGTCTCAGCAACTTATCAAAGTCCTCAACAACTTAGATTTTTAGAAACCTAGCGAGACCCTGCTTCAAAACAAAAAATAAGCAGGGCATGGTGGTGCATGCCTGTTATCCCAGTACTTGGGAGGCTGAGAGAGGAGGATTTCAGGTTTGAAGCCAGCCTTGGCAACTCAGTGAGGCTCTCAGCAACTTAGCAAGACTCTGTTTCCAAATAAAAAATAATACAGGGCTGGGGGTATAGCCCAGAGGTAAAAGGCCCCTGGGTTCCATAGAAAGTACCACAAAAACCCTCCGCAACTTCGTGAGACCCGGTTTCAAAATAAAGTATAAAAAATAGGGCCAGGGGTGTAGCGCGGAGGTAGAACGCCCCTGGGTTCAATCCCTGGTACCGCAAAAAAAAAAAAAAAAAAAAAAAAGAAAGTACCACAAAAATAAATAGGGCTGGTGCGGGGCAGGGTGTAGCTCAGTGGTAAAATGTCCCTCGGTTCAATCCCCAGCAATGCTAAAAGAAAAAAGATTAAAAAAAAAAAGATAAAATAGGGATGGGGGTATAGTTCAGAGGTAGAATGCCTCTGGCTTCAATTCCCAGTACCACAAAATAAATAAAAATTTAAAAAACAAAATTATAGGGTTGGGGATATGGCTTGGGGGTAGAAGCCCCTAGTTTTGATCTTCAGTAACCTCCCCCCAAAAAATAAATAAAACTGACATGATTATAAGATCTTACTTTATTTTAAACAAATACAACCAAAGTACTATCAAAGTAGTTCTCCTTGGAGACCATATATTTATAATAATTTTGCTGTTAATGTTCAAACCTCTTTAGAACTCCCTTGGGAACTATCCCCAGAGCCTATGGCATATTCGTTTGAACTGCTCTAATAATGAAAAACTCATACTGGGATGATAATCTGATTATCAGAAGAAGTCAAGGACTACATAGTACCAATTCTAGGACATCAATCTGGATAATATTTTTAATTTTTTTTTGTAGTACTGGGGATGGAACCCAGGGACATTCTACCTCTGAGCTATACCCACAGCCCTATTTTATTCTTTTATCTTGAAACAGGGTCTTACTAAGTTGCTGAGGCTGGCCACTAACCTGTGATCCTGCTGTCTCAGCCTCCCAAGTACTGGGATTACAAGTGCCACCACACCTGGCTGGGATAATATCATTTCTGATCCTGGCTTGCTTTTATGAGATGGCTTGCTAACTGCCTCTGAAGGTGGAGTTTTCTAAAATATTTCCGGTAGTGGCAACATTGTTTAATGATTTGTTTTAAACAACTAATATACTGTTGGCACATAGCAGACACTCAGTAGCACTATGTGACTATTAAAAATGAGTAGCACTATGTGACTATTAAAAATGAGGTACTAATATGGAAAGATGTCATGCATCTTTCCATATTAGTACATATTAGTGGGGGGGGTACTGGGGATTCAACCCAGTGGTGTTCTAGTACTGAACTACATCCCCAGCCCTTTATTTTTATTTTTTTTTATTTTTGAGACAGGGTCTTGATAAATTGCCAAGGCTGGCCTCGAACTTGCAATCTGCCTGACTCAGCATCCCAAGTTGCTGGTCCATTATACTTTTTTAAGTTAAAAATAAAGTGCAGAAAGGGCTGGGGATGCCTGAGGCCCTAGGTTCAATCCCTAGTACCACCAAAAATAAATAAATAAATAAATAAATAAAGTGCAGAGCAGTATGTATAGATGAACTGGGTGGAGGAAGGAAAGAAGACCACAAAAAGACTGTTACTATGAACATAACTTTTAAAATAATGGTAATAATATAATGAAAGTTCTCTGTATTCAACCTCATGAGAAATAATCAAGTGAGATAGGTAACAACCACAGGTAGGTTAACTCTTACCATAAAAAAGGAGAGGGGAAATGCTCCTCCACTGACAATGGAATTACAGAAACACTCTAAGTGGAAAATGCATTTAAGACACTTAACTAACCTACACCAAAAAGTCACAGCTTAGACCAGCCTGCTTTGAATGTGTTCACAACACTTACAGCACAACACTTACATTAGCCTACAGTTGGGCAAAATCATCTAATACCAATTCTATTTTATAATAAAGTGCTGAATATCTTATGTAATTTATCAAATACTATACTGAAAGTGAAAAACAGAATGGTTGTACGGGTATTCTTTTGTAGTATCATAAAGTTGAAAAATCTTATACTGAACTATTTTAAGTTAGGAACTGTCTATACTATATACCAAATCCATTATAAAACCTTTCATTTAATCTGTCTAATAATTCTAAATTCTGTGTATTACCCATATTTATAAATGAGATAAATTCAGTCTTTAAAAAAAATTTTTTTTTTTTTTTGGTGGTACCGGGGATAGAACCCAGGGGCATTCTACCTCCAAGCTACATCTCCAGCCCTATTTTTTTATTCTTTTTTTTTTTTTTGCGGTACTGGGGATTGAACCCAGGGGCATTCTACCTCCGAGCTACACCCCCGACCCTATTTTTTATCCTTTATTTTGAAACCGGGTCTCACGAAGTTGCGGAGGGCCTCACTAAGTAGCTGAGACTGGCTGCGAACCCGGATCCTCCCGTCTCTGCCTCCCAAGTACTGGGATTACAAGCGTGCAACACCACCACGCCCGGCTTATTTTTTTATTCTTTATTTTGAAACAGGGTCTCACTAAATTGCGGAGGGCCTCATGAAGTAGCTGAGGCTGGCCACGAACCTGGGATCCTCCTGTCTCAGCCTCCCAAGTAATGGGATTACAAGCGTGTGCCACCATGCCCGACTAAAACATTAAAAAAAAATTTTTTTTTTCCCTCATACTGGCAATTGAGCCCTCTGAGCTACATCCCCAGACCTTTTTATTTTTGAAATGGGGTCTTGCTAAGCTGCTGAGGCTGGCCTCAAACCTGCAATCCTCCTGTCTCAACCTTCCAAGTACTGGAATTACAGGCATGTGCCACTGCACCTGGCTAAAAAAATTAATTTCTTATTAGCACAAAGTCACAAACACCTTGACTTCAAACCTATGTTCTGTAGCTCTAAAGGAAGTTCTTAATTCCTCTGTAACAAAAACTAAACTTACACCTTAAGTTCAGTAACTCCTAGTCCAGCCCCTCAGCTTCAAGGAAGCCTTACATAGAGCTGAACTTCCAAAATTCTAATACCCTGGAATGAGTGGCTGACAGCAGCCTAGTCTAATTAATGGGAAAGTTCTGAGTTAGAAGTGAGAAGAGCTGGGTCTTACTATTCCTGTGTTTTGCTATGAAGTGCTCACATTACCATTATAATAACTTCTACATTAACAATTAAATTAAAGATAAAATAACCACATTAAACCTACAGATGCCCACAGCTTATAATAGTACATTCTAACATTAACAGGCCCTAAGATGAAAGTTTTTGTGGGGAGCAGAGAGAAGTAGCAATAGAAATTTGTAAAGACTGTTTCTAAGAATAACAAACCTGAGCATAAATAAAGGATATGATATAACGCACAAAGCCAAAACCGGCTTGGACTCTGGAAAGGGATGCATATAATCCCAAATCAAAGCCACAATGGCGAAGAAACAGGAGATGGTGCAGATGGTGAGGCGACCGTCAATTAGACCAAAATTCTCCAC
This sequence comes from Glis glis, assembly GCA_004027185.1. Taxonomy (NCBI): domain Eukaryota; kingdom Metazoa; phylum Chordata; class Mammalia; order Rodentia; family Gliridae; genus Glis; species Glis glis. Next base: position 24,686 of record PVJS01014010.1, read on the forward strand.
ATACTTGTACTTTTCCAGAAGTACCTAGTGAAAAGAACAAGGAATCAAGCCAACAGGAATGCTTTCTTCCTAGTACCTGCTTTTATTCTTGATTTCCATGACATAAAGTTATATTAAGAATTATATGAATTAAATAGTTCTCTCCAACTGGTATTTTACCACTCTAAGAAGATTTGAGTCATTTATAAAGATCCCAGAAAAAGCTCATCAACTCCTTAGGTTAAAAAAAACTTGTAAATCCTCAACATTTCCTATAGGATACAGCTAAAATTTCCCTTTTCCTTTTCGAATGGAGAAATGGTAAGTCACGATGCATGTTCTATCTTCTTTCAACCTTCTATGCTCTAAGCTAATTAATCTAAAAACAGCAAATGACCGATTTCATTGAGATAGTCAATAGTTATACTTTAACACATTTCTCCCTACTTAATCCTCAAATACTCTGAGAATTTTAGAAATTACTCTCTGGCTCAATTTCTAAGGTCACTCCAAGTAACAGAAGAAAAAGATCCTCCAAGAGAAGGGCTGTCAGCTATATACAGGCTCATGGACCCTTCCTCAAGAAAGTACCTTTTTGGCAGAATCATCCAAGGAGTTTTTCACAGCTGATCCATCCCACTTGTCAATTTTTACTGGCTTATCATCAATCTTCCACTGTAAAACAAATAGAAAAGTTGTGCATCAAGAAACCTGGTGCCTTACTGAAAATGAAATGAGCTACTTTCTTAGGAACATCCTAAGATTTATACCTAAGATTTATTCTTCATCTTCTGATGTTGGAAAGCTAAAAGACAAAACAAACAAACAAAAAATGAGGTCAAAGGAGACTAAATCACTAGAATCAGGTGGTAACTCATATGATAGGGGGACTACAGCCTTCTATTCCCCATTCATCTTCTGGCTTTAAGTAGCGGGAAGGGGGCAAAAAGGGAACAAAATCATTGGTCATTAGGGCATGTCCAGCAAAAGAAAATTGTCTTGAGCATGACATAACAGCATGAACATTTTCCACTTTTCTTATTTAATAACAGTGAAAACACAAGTTATGCAGCGACATCAAAGACCTCAGTGGATTGCCTCATAAAATTTCTTAGCTTGACAGCTGGGTAGTACAATGCAAAGGATTTATCAATTCGCACTGGAGAGACAAAGGAGACCAGGAGCGAGAGTGGTCAATAGAAGGACCCTGCTTTGTTTTAGAAAGAATTAAGCAGGGCTCTAGGAAAAACCAATAATTTTTTTTTCTCTCCCTTCTTTGGTCTATCTTCAGAAAGTGTATATAAGCTGCAAGAGGGAAAAATAGTATGAAATGGGCAAATGAAGCCAGGGATGGTGGTACATGCCTGTAATCCCAGTGCTTGGGAGGCCGAGACAGGAGGATTACAGGTTAGAGGCCAGCCTCAGCAATTTAGCCAAACCCTCAGCAACTTAACAAGACCTGTTTCAAAATTTTTAAAAGAGCCAGGCGTGGTGGCTCACGCTTGTAATCCCAGTACTTGGGAGACTGAGACCGGAGGATCTGTGTTCGCGGCCAGCCTCAGCTACTTAGTGAGGCCCTCGGCAACTTCGTGAGACCCTGTTTCCAAATAAAGAATAAAAAATAGGGCTGGGGGTGTAGCTTGCAGGTAGAATGCCCCTGGGTTCAATCCCCAGTACCGCAAAAAAAAGAAAAAAAAATTTTTAAAGGGTTGGGGTATAGCCTGGAGGCAGAACACCCCTGGGTTTAATCCCCAGTACCAAAAAAAAAAAAAAGGCAAATGAATGAGAGAGTAACCATCTCCTAGACAGTACTGTTTACAAGGCTGAAGAATTTGAACTTTGTTCTAAGGCAGGCAATGGAGAGTTATTTTGAGTGGGGGAATAGTAATCAAATATGTGTATGTATGTGTGTACGTAAATATATATATATACTTTTTTAAAAAAAAAGTGGCAACTTGGCAGCCGGTCTAGAGGGGAGTAACATTACAAATATATCAGATGGTGTCTGATGTAAGCGCAAAACCTGAATGCTCAACAGAAAAGGGCGGGGGGGGGTGAAAAGGAAATATTTATGATGTAGAATTGGCAGGACTTAGTGACACACTGTAAGGAACATGAAAGAAAAGCAGAGATGATCACCTACTAAGAATTAGGGCTTAGATGACTTGTTTGAGCCATTATGTCATTTTCCAAGAAAAGGTACACAGGAAGGAAGAGGATAAATACCCCTTTGTATATGCTGAGTTTGAGATGTTTACATTTGACAGTTATATTTTACTTCACTTTGACTTCAGAATTTTCTAAACCAAAATAAGGAGATAATGAAAATTGATGGTAGACTCAGCAGCTGAGATTACTAGTTGAGTTGGAAATATATGCTGTGCTACTCCCAACATGCACACATTTAGCAAGAAAATGTCAGAAGTAGTAAGTTAAAAAATGTTCAATTTGGAAGAAAATGTCTATCTTGAGAATGTGCAGTCACCAAATTTAGATCCTAATTCAGAAATTCCATGCTATCTCAAAGGGAGAGATTCGAGCTCTTAGCAAAACAATGAACCTTCAATTTCAATCTATTTTTTAAAATAAAAATGGTCATAAAATACTGCAAAGGAAATTACTGGCTTACTAGTGCTTATTAGTGGTTGCATTTATGACTGGAATTAGCTGGAAGCTAGAAATTACCACATCAATTAAATTATGAACATGCATATTAGTGGCAACTTCAGAGAAACTGATTCTTAGATTTTCCATTGCCTTCTCTACTCTGCCACAACTGTACATTAGCATTGACCAGGCTGGCCCCAACTCAAGAAACCTACATTAGTGCAGTTCTTTGGGGGCCAGCTCCAGATCCTGGATCCATGGCTTAAATACCCATAACTGATCCCACTATATGTGAGGTCCACAGCTGAGAACGACTCAAAGTGAAACAACTGCAGTGGTAAAGCTGTGCGGTGAGTCCTTATTCTATAGAGATGGCAGATCATACACCCCATTTCAGAACTACATGTAATCAGTTCAGAAAAATGCAGCTGTATTGTAAATTGCTTCATATATTCCTAGTGAGAACCAGCCTCAGCAACTTAGCAAGAGCCTATTTCAAAATAAAAAATAAAATAAGGCTGGGGGTGTAGCTCGGAGGTAGAAGGCCCCTCGGTTCAATCCCCAGCACTATAAAAACAAAAACAAAAAGGAAAGAAAGTTCAACTTAGAGTTATCTTATGACCCAGCAATTCTACTCCTGGGTATATAATCAAGAGAATTGAAGCTGGGAATGGTGGCGCAGGCCTGTAATTCCAGTACTTGGGAAGGCAAGACAGGAGGATGGCAGGTTCGAGCCCAGCCTCAGCAACTTAGTGAGACCCTGTTTCGAGATAAAAAATAATAAAATAAAATAATAGGGCTGGGAGTGTATCTTGGAGGTAGAATGCCCCTGACTTCAGTCCCCAGTATACCCCCCCCACATACACATACACACAAAAAAAGGGTTAGGGGTATAGTTCACAGGTAGAATGCCCCTGGGTTCAATTCCCAGTAACACACACACAAAGAAAGAATTGAAAATATATATCCACATAAATGTTTATAGCTAAAAGGTGGAAACAACCCAAATGTCAACTGTATGAACAAAAAGTGTTTTATCTGTGCAATGGAATATAATTTGGCCATAAAAAGAATGAAGTATTGTTACATCTTTTTTTTTTGCAGTGCTGGGGATTGAACTTGGGTCCTCACACATGCTCGGCCAGTGCTCTGCCACTCGGCTACATCTCCCACCAGATACATGCTACATGAAAGAAGCCAGTCACAAAGGGCCATATATTTTATAAGTCCATTTATATGAAATGTCCAGAATAGAAAAATCCCTGGAAAAAGTAGGTTTGTGGGGGCTGGGAGGTGTAACTTAGTAGTAGCACACCTGCCTAGCATGTGTAAGGCCCTGGGTTCAACCCCAGCATGGAGAGGGGATCGGGTAAGACTTGTGGCTGCCACAAGAAAATGTCTATCAGATCCCAATTCAAAACACCCATGTTATCTCAGAGAGAGATTATAGCTCTTATACTGAATCTTCAATTTCAATTTATTTTAAGAGCTAGGAGAAGGGAATAGGATGTGATTGCTAATGGGCATGGGGATTCTTTAGGGGGGTTATAAAAATATTCTGAAATTAGACAATAGTGTTGGTTGTATAACCTTGTGAGTATACTAAAAAATCACTAGACTGTGAACGTTAAAAGGGTGGACTTAATAGTATGTGAATTACATCTCAATTTTAAAAACTTATTTTTCTCTTCACGTTCATGAAGTAACCTTTAAAGCTCCCAATTATTTGATTTTTTCACTACTTATTCACCATTTATAACAATGGTATCACAGGTACTAATTACTTTTACTTTATTAATCACTAATTAAAAGACTCACTTAGCCTCCAACTGCCCAGGTACCTTTTATGTTGGCAGCTGCCAGCACCACTTCTCGTCCCCGAGTTCCATTTCGTCAAGTCTCAACATTAATTTTTCATATTATTTAACCTTTCAATAGTATTTGACTCACTGATCACTTCTTTTTTGAAATATTTTCTTTATTTGGCTTCTAGAACACCACTTGCCTCTGATTTTCTTCTTGCTTCAAGGATCAGTCTTTTTCATTGGATTTTTGTCTTCCTGATCTGTAAATACTGGCAAGCTCCTGAGCTCATCCTTGGCCCTCTCCTGTGTTTACTCTCATCCCAGGTTGATAACAAACATCACAGCTTCTACAGCATGTGTAAGCTGATGAGTTCCACATTTATATTTCCAAACTGGACCTCTCCTATGCATCAGACTTTTATGTCCCACTGCCTACTTGCTACCTCCACTTAAGTGTCTAATAGGTATATTCAGACTCAAATAGCCAACCAGCCAGATTCCTTTATTTATTCTCTTCTTTGGAGTACTGGGGATAAAAACTCAGGGCCTCATGCATGCTAGATAGGCATTCTACCGCTGAGCTACATCCCCAGTGCCCCCACCTTTTTTGAGGTACTGGGGACTGAAATCAGGGGCATTCTACCTCCAAACTACACCTCCAGCCCTTTTTATTTTTTGTTTTTAGAAACAGTCTCGCTAAGTTACTGAGACCCTCACTACGTTGCTGAGGCTGGCTGTATGTGATCCTGCAATCCTCCTTTCCCAGCCTCCAAGTACTAGGATCATAGTCATGTGGTACCATGTCCAGCTTCCCCAGCCCCTTTCAGAGATTTTTTAAAATTTTGAGACAGGGTCTCATTTAGTTTCTCAGGTTGACCTCAAATTTGGGATCCTCCTACCTCAGCCTCCTGAGTAGCTGGGATTATGGGTGTGAACTGTTGCACCTGGCAGAACCATAATTTTTATTTCTGCTTAGTCCTCAAAGCTTCAAAAAGTGCTTTTCTCCCACTTTGTCTTTTCAATAAAAGATACCTCTATTTAGCTAGTTTATTAGAACAAAAACGCAAAAGGTGTTTTCTTTCTTTTTGTACCGGGGATTGAACCCAGGGGCATTCTACCTCCAAGTTACACCCCCAGCCCTTTTTATTTTGAAACAGGGTCTCACCAAGTTGCTGAGGCTGGACCTGAACCTGCAACCCTCCTTTCTCAGTATCCTAAGTACTATACCACCACACCCAGCTAAGAGGTATTCTTGATTCTTCACTTTGCCCTGTATTCTACATTTAGCCCATCATATTTCTGGGGCTGTATTCAGAACATATCCAGAATCTAACCACTAGTTCACTGTTAAAATGTAGAACAGATAGAGATTCGGGCAAAAATGCAGATGTCCGGGCCTCAACTCCACAGAATCTGATTCAGGTCTGGGAAGAAGTCCAGAAATCTGTTAGTTTTAACTAATACCCAAGGGAACTTGATGTAGACAGTTTTCACATCATGTACTGAAAAATGTTTACCTAAGGAGGCTGAAACCCAGAATAATCAGCCGTAAGTAGCAATATACATATTTTGATGAGTGTTTACTCTGCTCCAGACACCACCTTTTAAGGCAAATACTACTATTATCTCCACTTTACAGATGAGGTAACTGAGATATACAGAGATTTACTAACTTGCCCAGGAATGTACATCTGGTAAATGGCAGAGCCTGAATTCAATGCTAGACAGACAAGCCTAGCCACAGCGCTTGTTCTTAACTAAGATATAAAAGCTGTGTTTTAAGATCAAGCTAAGCCAGGCGTGGTGGCATATGCTTGTAATCCCAGTATTTGGGAGGCTGAGACAGGGAAGATCACAGGTTCCAGGACAGCCTCAGCAAGTAGTGAGACTCTCATCAACTTAGTGAGACCCTGTTTCAAAATAAAAATAAAATAGGGCTAGGGGTGTAGCTCAGAGGTAGAATGCCCCTGGGTTCAATACCCAGCACCCCGCCCCCCCCACACACACACCCACAAAATCAAAATCAAGCTGACAGCCCAGCCAGGAGACAGAATCCAGGTATGAGGTTAAAAGGGTCGGGATACAGCTTCAGGAAAATATAGTTTAACATTACATATCAATGTTAATAACCAAAACAACTTAAGCAGGCAGCTTTCCTTTATAGCTGCCAAGTAGAACAAAATGCCTTGATATATTCTGGGCAAAATAACTTAGTGCAATGAAATAAGTTAGGTCATTCCGTGGAGGAGGCTGGAAGATTAGATTTGCATATTTATTTTTAAAATCAGGAAGCAAGAATTGCTGTGTTCTTAAAGTCGGTTTCAGAGGAGCAGAAATTCACATCTGTTTAGAGAAGGCTAGAAGCACATTTGCATCTCTTTATTATATTTCTTTATAGCAGGTGAAACTACAGCTGCAGAAATAAAATCCTCCAAAAAAAAAAAAGTCAAGACAAATCAAATTAAAGAGACTGTACTAAATGCAACAGCTTCTCATTCCCACAGAGCAAAAGCCTCTCTATTCATTCAGACCCTGCTCCACTGAGAACAACTTTCTCATGCTTTCTCTCAGGGTACCCTCAGTTTTCACACAATCAGAGGAACCATCCTCTAAGCTGTTTCTGAATACTGAGATGTTTTTTCTCTGCTAAATTCAATGCTATAAGTACTTACTCTGTGTGGATCACTACTGAGAAGCCCTGGGGAAAACAGGACAAATGCAAATGGGCGGAGCAATGTAAGACACATTATGTGACAGCTAATTCCCCTGCGCAGCAAGTGCCAGAGGAATTCAGAGTTCAATGTAAGGCTGAAATGAAGTTTTCCAAGAAAAAGCACTTCAAACACCTCTGGACTATTTTCTCTCTTCTGTCCCTCACTTCTTGGTTAAAACTTTCAAGCGTTCCTTTGTGAGGCTTTTTTATCTATTTCTGCTACTCAAGTTGGGGTTCTCATCACCTTGTCATTCCATTTTTGTATAGCCCTTTACAAAGAACATATACCAATATTATACAGTTTGATCTTTACAATAAACCTGTAACATGTATGAGTGTCCACAATGTTTACTGTGACAAGAAAATTCAAGTTCAATAATATAATTTATCCAAGACCATGGGCTTTAATATTCTACATTGGAATTCAAACTTACATTTCTTTTCATGAAACCCTATACACTAGCATGGCATGTGTCCTTGTTAGAAGGCTTCTCATTTCTACCTCTTCAAACTATCTGGAATTTTTTTCCTAAAACCACTTTAGTCTCAAGAACCAATAACCTCTTACTTCAACTTTGAGCATTCCATGCCCTCTCCAATCTGAATCTACTTATTTGTCACAATTCCCTTAGAGAACCTTCTAGTTAACATACTACCTGAGAAACCTCCGGCACCATCACATTCTGTGTACCTTTGCTCAAGGAAATTTTCTTACCTGATATGCATTTCCCTTCTTTCCCTTAAAATATGGTCTGACCTCCACTTTCAGACATGAAGCCTTCCCCTGGGGCCCTCACTCTAATCAATTTCATCTATAGGATCATTCTCTCATTTGAGCTTCTGTAAAAAGTACCATTTGAATATACCATATACTTCTTTAAGAATACTTAATATTTTGAGTATACTATCTCCTATATTTAGCCATTTTGAGTACGTTCTGCTAACAGGATTCTTTTTGTTTGTGTGTGTGGTACTGGTGATTGAACCAAGGGGCATTCTACCTCTGAGCTATATACTCCCAGGCCTATTTTATTTTGAAACAGGGTCTCCTTAAGCTGCAGAGGGCCTCACTAAGTTGCTGAGGCTGGCTGTAAACCTGCGATCCTCCTGTCTCAGCCTCCCAAGAATTGGTATTACAAGTGTACACCACCACACCCAGCTTGATAGGATTCTTGATGTATTCTTCTACCTTCATATATTTATACTGAACACAACAGAGTATAAAATAATTAATGTACATTGTCTTATTTGATTCTCCCCAAAACCCTATAACGTAGGTGCCAGAGACGCTAATATTTCAGATGAAAAAGGAAAGCTTACTGAGGTGAATTGGCTTGTCAGTCTTCATACTGTTTCCAAGTAGCAGAGATACTTCAAAATCCAGGTTCTTTTAATAACACAATGATGCCATATACTACAGTTGGCCCTTCAAATCTATGGATTGCATATTTACAGATTAAACAACCATGGATCAAAAATATTCAGGGGAAAAAAATGCATCTGTCCTGAACACAGACAGACGTTTTTTTGGTCATTATTCTCCAAAGAGTACAGTATAACACCTATTTACATATCACATTATATTAGGTACTATAAGTAATCTATAGGTGACGTAAAGTCACAAATACTACACCATTTTATAATAGGGACTTGTGCATTCTAGATACCAAAATTCACAAGGGCTCCTGGAACCAAATCCCAGGAACCATATATATTTAGTAATCTTTGCCTTAGCAAAAGGCCCATGCTTAATGTTTGCTAATAATGATCCAAGTGGAGGCTGAGAAAGAATGGTCAGTAGGAAAAGTCAAGCACAGGTCATGAGGTGCTGGCCAGCAGGAAGGCAGAATCTGTCTACAACATGCCCATCACTCCCAATGCTCTCACATGTCTTGAAGCAATTTACCATCCCAACCTCCAGAACACATATCTGTCTCTGAAACAGGGTTAAGAGTGTGAGAACCATGCAATTCAAAACCAATGACACCCCAAAAGGCAAAACGATCTAGATCTGAACCCCTCAATACCATCATGTATTCATTTCTTAAACACCAACTATGTGAGCCAGGCATGGTGGTGCTCACTTGTAATCCCAGTCAGTATTTGGGAGGCTGAGACAGGAGGATCACAGGTTCACAGTCAGCCTCAGCAACTTAGCCAGACCCTGTTTCAAATAAAGTAAAAAAATAAAAAGGGCTGGGAGTGTAACTCAGAGGTGGAATGCCCCTGGGTTCAATCCCCAGTACCACAAAAAAACAAAAAACTAAAAAACCCACCAATCATGTGTTAGGCACAAGGAAATCTGAAAGCTGTTTTCAATTCAAATCAAAATTTCTGTTTAGAGCCTGGTGTGGTGGTGCACGCTTGTAATCCTAGTACTTGGGAGGCTGAAACAGGAGGATTGAAGGTTCAAAGCCAGCCTCAGCAATTTAGTGAGGCTCTCAGCAACCTAGTGAGACTGTTTCCAAATAAGAAATAAAATCGGGCTGGGGATGTAGTTTGGAGGTAGAATGCCTCTGGGTTCAATCCCCAGTACCAAAAAAATTGTTTATTATATTAAAGACTTCTCATAAAACCAGCCCAGAGCCCTACAATGAGAGAACTAAGAGAGACCTTCTTAAGGTACATTAAAGTTAAATCCTCACTTTGCAGATGAATAAACAGGCCGAGAGAGCAAGCATATTTCAAGGTCACAGAGCTAGAACCAGAACCAATACTAGGACCATATTTTCCCTGCAACTTTTCTTCCAAGATGTTGTGCAAAAGTCAACCCAGGAGCAGCGTCCCCCCCCTTGCTGCTAGAACTGCAGTGGTTTTTTTATTTGTTTTTTAATTGGACGGGCCGAGGAGGAAGGGGGCAAACAGTAGGCAGTAGTGCATTTGATGGCAAGCTGAGGAGAAAAGGGTAAAGGCAAGGAAGGCACAATGGAAAAAAAATCTTAACAGTTCCCGTAGGCCCAGCACCGTATAGCAATACGCAAAGGTTTTCATTATTCGGTCTATCCTGATAAAATGCCAAAAGGACAAGGGAGCACTTTGCAATCTGTAGCAACACACGAGGGTGACGGTGGTGGTTAGTTTGGGGTTTACGGACTTTGGGTAGATTTTTTCATTCCTTTGGGCTTCAGTTTTCCCCGTCAGTGAAACGGGCACTTTAAACAGTGGCCCCCAGCACAAAGGAAAAGCGATGGCCACGTTGAAATGTGGGGCTAATCCAATTATGCGAAGAAGCTGTGGTGGCCAGCGTTAAGGACCAGGACCACTTCTGAGAAGGAAAGGAGACCTAAAGAGGTGCAGGCTCGGGACTGAAGTGTGGAGAGGGCGGGCTACGAACGTGCGTGGATGGGCTAGACAAGGACTCCTCTCAAGAGGCCGGAGAAAATAAGGGGGCGGGGATGAGCAGGTGGGCCCGGCGCGTCCCGGGCCTCCCCTGGGCTCGACTATCCCCAGGAACCGACTCCTCACCTTATCCAACAAGCCGCTGCGGGTGCTGCCTGTCCCGCAGCTGGGGCCACCGCCAGCACCACTGCTGCCTCCGCCACCACCGCCTCTCCCGCCCTGTGTCCCCGCTGCCGCCATCTTGCCTGTCTCTGCGTCTCCCTCCCCCCTCCGACTTGTCAGAAGCCGATTGGCTGAAGCTGCCGGCGTGACGCACAGCCCGGAGCCCGTCGGGATCCGTAGTTCAGGGCGTGCTGACGCGAGGCTGTCAGCGGAAGTGGCCGCGGGGCTTGCCGGGACTTGTAGTTAGAAGCTCCGACCGCCGGTTGCCTACACGGCCAGCCGCGGCGTCGCGGTTACTAAGGAGTAGAGAGGGTAGTGTTGAGCGCCAACGTGGAGCGGCTCCGAGCTCCCCGGGAGGCTCGCAGGCGCGCATCCCGCCTGACCGGGACGTCGCCTCCGCGGACCCCTCGGAAGCGGAAGCGACACCGGAGGCAGGTGCGGTGGAAACTTAGTTTGAGTGAATGAGTCTCCCCAGCCCCAGATTTGGAGTCTCCCCAGGGGCGGGGAAGAGCTCGTCCTTCATCCTTTTCTAGCCCTGTAGGGCATTTACTCGATTATTCTCTCAAGCGACCATGTCTTAGTTGATCATTGCCCTGCCCCGAGATGACCTGACCACTGGCACACCAACCAGGGCTTACCTTCCCCCTTCCATGCCCCCATAAAAGGCCCCTAGCCTGTAAGGAGGCGGGTGGGCTCCCTCCCCCCGTCAGACGCCTCCTTCCAGGTTTTATCCCTAAATAAATCCTGTTCCCTGCTATCGGGCCGTGTTTTCTTTGACCCCATATACCCCAACAGTAGTAAGCAATGGTATATGTAGAACTCACATTTACAGCGTGCCTACTGTCTGCCAGGCAGTGTCTTACGTGCATTTATATCCGTCCTCTCTCACATTTAGTCCCAGGACAACCCTGTTAGATGAGGAAACAGAAATTTACCTAAGCCCAGATAGGAAGTATCAGAACCTTGCTTGAAACCAGGTTTTACTATTGTTTCTTGTTTTGTTTTAACTTCAAACGCCATGGTATTTCCCCTCTGGCATTCTGCTTTTACAGTTTTAGGATGTAGTTCTAGATTTTAATTAATTATGAATTCATTTTCCCACAAATACTTATTGAGCACCAGTGTTGCCTGGCACTGTGCTAAAGGATAAAGGGGGATTAAGGTTGACCTGGTTGCTACTTTAGGAACCTAGAGTTATCACATAATAGTATTGAATTATACTATGCTGTTACATTGCTTTCTTGGTCCTTTTTTTTTTTTAATCCTGGTGTACCCGATGTTAAGTGTCCAAATAATGGAACAAATACTTACCAAGTTGCTTAGTATGTCATGGGCCTTGTTCTAGTCAGTCAGTATATATCCCTGAATAAAACAGACAAAACCTGTTTTGACAAAGCTAATGTGAAAATAATGATCATTCAAGAATAACAGATTAGATTTCTTCACCTCTGTGAAGCAATCACTGGCCACTCCAGAAGATGCCCTGTAGCTTTTTGTTGTTGCTGTTTTTTGCGATTTCTTATTTTTGAAGACCCAGCTCTAAGGTCACCTGCTCTGTGAAATCTTCCCTGACCCTTGCTTCTTCTTTCTTCACAGGCAGATTGAAGCCATTTTGTTTGTGACTTAAATTCAGTTAACGCTCTTTTGGTAGGCCACGCCCTGTGTGAGGTGTTTGGAATGAAAGATAAGTAGGACCCAGGGCTGCTCAGAGCCTGTGGTTGGTGGTGTAGGGAACAGACAAGGAAGCAGGCCATTATAATACAGTGTAGCTGCCGGGTGTGGTGGCACGCTCCTGTAATCCCAGTACTTGAGAGGCTGAGACAGGAGAATCGCAGGTTTGAGGACAGCCTTAGCAAGTAGTGAGACTCTCATCAACCTAGCGAGACCCTATTTCCAAATAAGAAGTAAAATCGGGCTAGGGGTGTAGCTCGAAGGTAGAATGCCTCTGGGTTCAATCCCCAGTACCACACACACACACACACACACACACACACACACACACACTACAGCGTGGCAGAGTGCCTCCATTAAGAAGGGACTCGGGTGTTAGCACAGAGGAGGATCAACCTGAGTGCAGAGACATACAGGAAAGTTATATCTATGTGGCTTGTCCAGACAAAAAATAAACACAAAAATGTGGTTGGCCAAAGAAATGGAACAAGCACATATAGGCAGATGCAGATGAGGAGCGTTACTGCAAGAGAGAGGGGAGGGAGAGAGAGAGAGAGAGAGAGAGAGATGTGTTTTTTGGAGATAGGAGGTACTATAGTCAAATTGGCATGAGCTTCCAAGTTTGAAATTGAGACCAGAGGTAGCTGAAGTTAACCAGATAAACAGCCTCAAGTCTGGAACTTGGAATTTTGTTTTTCTACCATGAAGATAAAGTTTATACTTCTCATAGGGTTACTTTCTAGAAAATGTAACCTGGAAGTTGTGTCCCCTTCCTGGCCCATTTGTTATATAGACACACCTTCTCACCTAATAGTCCTCATAGAAAATTGGGATTTCTATGATTAGTTATGTCCATGTCTGTATGATTGAGTTTGATTTATTTTTTGTATTATATGCATAGCAAATATCTCTTCTTAGACTGGATCTTATTTTTCGACTTTTTTGTGGTACTGGGGATTGAAAACAGGGGTGTTCTACCTCTGAGCTACACCCCCAGCCCTTTTTATTTATTTATGTTTGGAAACAAGGTCTTGCTAGGTTGCAGACAGTCTCGCTAAGTTGCTGAAGCTGGTCTTGAACCTATGATCCTCTGTCTCAGCCTCCCAAGTATAAGGATTACAGTACCTCACCTGACTCCTCTTTCAACTTTGACTTTGCTATTTTTATCCTGTAGAAATTTATTTCATTGAAATGATTATATAAATGATCCGTTCCTGATTTATGCTTTTTTGTATCTTATTTAAGCAATTCAGCCACACTTTGTTATCATAAAGCTATTCTCCTGTACCTCTTCTCATCTTTATCTGTCTCTATATCTATATCCAGCTATTTCTTGGATCTTTTGTCCTATAGGTGTTTTTTTCCCCAAAGCCCTGGCAAGACAAATTTTGGAGCAGAAGGCTCACAGTAGGATATAATTTAGAACAAAGTTCAAAAACTCTGAATGGCAGACTAAGAAGGATTGTAATCTCTATTTTACAGGTGAAGAAACAGGTCAAGAAACAAAAAAGAAAGGAAATTAAGGGGACATTCCCAAAGTTAAAGATGAAGTAAGTACTGTGTAGAACTGAAACCAGGCCCCAATATGCTATAAGTTACTGGAACTTTTTCCAGCAGTCATTATCTCTAACATTTCCCTGCCAGTGATTTCCTCATTCATCCCTTCATTCACCTCTCTTTCAGATAGATGTGGTTGGTCACCAAAGAGATTTCCTGAAAGACAGACTGAATGTGAATCAGTCCTATCTATCCACCTGCCCATTAATCTTCCCAACATATTCGTAGTGAATTCTAGGCTCTGTGCCAGCTACCAGGGTTACATAGGTGAATTAAGTAATCATAGGCCGTATAGCAGGTGGGAAGTTGGTGAGGGAAGCAAAAAATTACAATAAAATGGTAAGTACTGTACATACTAGGAGAAGTATGGAGTGTCATAGGAATACATGAGAAGAGCCTTCAACCCTTTACAGAGGAGGTTAGGGATCAGAAAATTCATAGCACCCTGTATTGAACTACAAGAGATGCCAACATTCATTCATTCATTCCACAGATATTTATGGAATCTGTTAGGTACCAGGTGCTGTGATAGGGTAACCTATTAAATACCATAGATATTGTCCTTTCCCTTGAAGAGCTTGGGGTCTAATTAGAGATATCATAAAAATATATGATCTAGGAGTGAGGATCCATGAGTTCTAGGAGTACCACCATATTCTTCCTTTGACTCACACATATTTATGGGTATTTCATTTTTTTTTTTGTGGTACTGGGAATTAAACCCAGAGGCATTCTACCTCCGAGCTACACCCCCAGACCGATTTTATTTCTTATTTGGAAACAGGATCTCACTAGATTACTGAGAGCTTCACTAAATTGCTGAGGCTGTCCTCGAACCTGCGATCCTCCTGTCTCAGCCTCCCAAGTACTAGGATTACAGGCATGCACCACCACGCCTAGCTCCTTATTGGATATTTCTTATGAACTAAGCACCAAGGGTGGAAGAGAAACAATAAATTGGGCATGTTTCCAAACTTGGAGGTTTGTAGTGCCTTGAAGGAGCCCCTCATGATTTTTAGTTCTTTTTTTTTTTGGTACTGGTTTTTGAACCCAGGGGCATTCTACCTCTTAACTACACCACCAGCCCTTTTTATTTTTTATTTTGAAACAGGGTCTTGCTAGTTACCACACATTGGCCTCTAACCTGCAATCCTCCTGTCTCAGCCTCCCAAGTACTGGGATTACAGGCATGTGCTCTGTGCCCAGCGATTTTTACTAATCTTATGAAGTAGAAAGCACTCAAGCCAGAGAAACTGAAGAAATAACTTCAGGGCTTAGCAAAAGTACAGTTGTTTCCCACTAGAAAGTTCACTGAAAGCTTTGTGGAAGGGGTGGCATCTGGACTGGGTCTAGAAAGATGCTTTTTGTTGTTTCATTGTATTATTACTACAATTTTCTGAGGCATAGAATTTTTCTTGTGTGGGAAATCTGAGGTACAAAGAGGTAAAGTGATTTCCCCAGTGTCATTCAGCTTAATAGAAAGAAGGCTCAAACTTCCTCTCCCCCAAATTGCTTTCCTTCCTACTGTACCTCTTTCTTTATTTCTTTTTTGTGGTACTGGGGCTTGAACCCAGGGGCATTCTACCTCCGAGCTACACCCCCAGCCCTACTTTTTGTTATTTATTTTGGAACAGGGCCTCACTAAGTTGCAGAGGGCCTCACTAAGTAGCTGAGGCTGGCCACGAACCTGCGATCCTCCTGTCTCAACCTCCCAAGTACTGGGATTACAAGCGTGAGCCACCATGCTGGTCTCTCTCTCTCTCTCTCTCTCTCTCTCCTCTCTCCTCTCTCCTCTCTCCTCTCTCCTCTCTTTCTCTTTCTTTCTCTCTTTCGTACTGAGGATTGAACCCAGGGATATTCCACCTCTGAACTATACCCCCGGACCTATTTTATTTTATTGTTATTATATTTTGTGTGGTACTCTGGATTGAACCCATAGGCATTCTACCTCTGAGCTACACCCCCAGCCCTATTTTTTAATATATATATTTTTTGTAGTATGGGGGATTGAACCTAGGGGCATTCTACCTCCAAGCTAAATCATCAGTCCTATTTTTTATTCTTTATTTTGAAACAGGGTCTAAGTTGTGGAGGGAGGGCCTTACTAAGTAGCTGAGGCTGGCTGTGAACTTGCGTTCCTCCTCTCTCAGCTTCCCAAGTACTGGGAATACAAACATACACCACCATACCTGGCTCCTATTTTTTTATTTTTAATTTTGAAACAGGCCATCGCTAAGTTGTGGAGGGCTTCACTAAGTTGCTGAAGCTGGCCACAAACCCATGCTTCTCTTGTCTCAGCCTCCCAAGTGCTGGGATTGCAGGCGTGTGCCACCAGGCCCGGCTCCTACTGCACCACCTCACTTTTTATATTTGTCACTTCCAGGAATTTTTCTCAAGACACCTTGATCCCAGTTCTCCACACTGCTCTTGATTTTTACTGAACTCATCCCAAACCCTCAATGTCATGGTTCCATGTTCTTTGTATGACCTTCCTTCCCCCAGCCAGGGGCTTACAGATTCCCAAACCTCTTCTATCTCAAATTTTCTTTTCTTTTCTTTTTTTTTTTTTTTTTTGCGGCACTGG